>SJJU01001334.1:0-17778 GCA_012932125.1 Conopomorpha cramerella | reverse complement strand
TCGCATCCAGGCTAAAATATGTCATGAAAAAAGGCATGTGTCACCATCTCAGGACAACTTTCCAAACAAAGTTTGACAGTAATAACAGTTCTCCGCCCGTAAATCTGTCAGAAAAACGTCAAATAAAATTCCCCATTATTATGGAAATCATTGGGGGAGGCCCTCGTCCATCAGTGAACGTCATGTAGCTGATGATGAGAGAATAGAATAGAGGAGAATGGGAATAGAGATGAAAGGAAATAGAGAAGAAAGATAGTGTTCAAATCCAAAAGAAACACAGCCTAGTTTCCTTTTATTTACAATTATAAATTTTATCGTATCGTATCGTCTGTTCCATCCTTAAAATGTACCATACAAACATGTCAATAGATGATTTAGCGGTCAAGGATGAAGGACGAATGATTCAATGTTAGTCTAGACTTCCGTTACATTAGTCAATTGCTATTGTTGTTTTGTATTTTTGATTGGCTATTCTGTAACAAAATTCTAGTTTAAAAGCAAAATTTATTTGCTAGTATTTTGACATAGGCAACATGCAGTTTTTTCACTATTACAATCGGTTTTTTTTTCTATATCCACTGTACAGGGCCGCAACTTAAAACAATTAGTTAATCGCGATATTCGTTAGACAGTCTACGATATTTTTGTGTTTCTTATCATACTCATCATCATCAGCCTATACTTGTCCATTGCTAGACATAGACCTGTCCGCTCTCATCATACTCATTCAGTAGAATATAGATTAGATTGTAGATTATAGAAGGGTTTAACGCGAAGTACCTACAGTATATAGGTAAGAATGGCAAGGAATACATTCATATATTAGACCGTATAATAATACGTAGCGTGATGTAGGCATGAGCTAAAATGGTGTGCAATAAAATACTATGAAAGCCTTATCAGTGACGCTGTATTAAATATTTTGTTAATTTATTAATATTGTACAAAATGAATCTTAGCTTAAGCGTATCCTGGCTTTGGTTGGAAGGTTCTGGACCAGTTCCTCATCTATTGAAACCCTATAATGTCGATTTTGTCGAAACTGTAATTGCGAAATGTGAAGTAAGTATTTGTTATAATCTGAGACCGGAAGTTTTCCAGACGGATATAGCCTACTCCCTGACTCCCAAACATCGGTGCGAATTTATACGACATTCGAAACTGCTCTAAATTTGGCACAGCAGGATAAATTTAACGTACTTCGTGACACACTTTACTTACCTCTACCAGTGGTTATGAATAATTAAGTATAAAATAAAAATAACTAGGGTTAGTGGCCCGGTAGACGTCTTAAGTATGAATATTTCGAATAAGTATAACAAATTCTCCGCGTAATTATCTCCTAACTTTACCTAGAAAAAAGAAAAGAATTCACAGAATGGGTCCAACCACGAGTGATGCCGTGGTCAAGGCGAATAGGAATACTTTATTTATTAATTAATTATTTATTTATTAATATACAGAACACACATTACATTACACGTATAACTAATGTGTAATGTTGCTGGCAAATATTTACAATACATTTTTATTTATAAATCTTTGACGATGATGTGCATTGAAGAACAAAGTTCACCGAATTACACACGTGGTCTGATTTCTGCATTAAATAATGAATTAATTACGGAGTTCTACAATGGTTTTTAGTTTAGTAATACGGTTTTTAGTATTAAAACTCCTTGTTCACCCCATGAATACCTACTTATTATGAATGTGATACATGTATTATTTAAATTTTTAAACGAATTAAAAAAGGCGGTTGATCTCAAATATATTTTTTTATTACCTCATAACTTTCGACTGGGTGAACTAATTTTGGTGATAAATATTGTTTTGTTTGAAAGCTTTCTTTTTTTATGGTATACAAACCAATGTTATAGGACCTTAAAATTATCTCTCTTTGAGTGAAACAACGTATAACGCATCCCGTGTTGTTGCAGCCAGTATCCCGAAATGCGGCGGCTGCCACGAGCTGATCGTAGACCGCTGGGTGCTGAAGGTGCTGGACCGCACGTGGCACGCCGGATGTCTACGTTGCGCCGAGTGCCGCGTCTCACTCTCAGACAAATGCTTCGCAAGAAACAACCAGCTTTACTGCAAGGATGACTTCTTCAAGTAAGCTTATTTTATTTGTATTTGGTTAATATCATTTGCTGTGCAATTATAGTTCTGCTTATCTAATCATGTTTATAATTATCCGACTTCAAAAAAGAAGGGATAGTATTTAAACGTGCATCAAAAAAGTCTAACCTAACCTAACCAAAATACAGACTTAGCGACAAAATTACTGATTTGGTCACCTAATAAATACAAAATCAAAAATGTTTCTGCTCAATTAGTAATTTTGCTGCTCATCTTAGTATTTTTAGGCGCTCAACTTATTATATTCCAAAAAGAAGTAGGTGCTCAAATCGACGGTATTTTCGACGATCGCTTATGACCGGGTGAACCGACTTTTATGTTTTTTTTTCTTTTTTGTTTGAAATCAGATGTTTCCATCAGATTTCAAAAAAACTAATTTGGTTTAGTTCCGACAATTACATCCATGAGAAAACCACAAATCTGTACATTTCTACTGGTTAAACTCGGTTCATTTTTCTTTAAAGAAATCTCTACTGTCCAAAAATTAATTGATGTTCGTTAGTCTCGCTAAATCTCGAGAACGGCTGGACCGATTTGGCTAATTTTGGTCTTGAATTACACGTGGAAGTCCAGTAAAAGTCTAAAAAGTCTATTTCTTCCAATACATGGGTTACAAAAGCGTTTTCCTATGGCAAAACAAATGTTTGCCGAGACAACTAGTCATTTGTAAAGCTTAGGTTAGGTACCTAAGCCGATTTCCGACTCGAAACAAAGAAATTTATGAGCTGTTGTTATTTTTTCCTTTAAAAATATGCATAATGTATAACATGGATGTGGACATAATTTTTCAGACATTTAGGTAGGCTGTTAGGTAGGCCGACGGCCGTCGGAGTTCGGACTGTCGAACCTTCTCTCTCTTCTGTATGACGACCCTTTCTCTAAAGGAAAGCCAGTGGCAGTGTAAAGTAACCGGTTATCTCAAATTTTAAGAGCTAATAATCTCCTATATGTATTCATTTCTTTTTATTTGTTTCGCTTCTCGAGATAGGTATATCGTTTTACAGTAATTGCTAGACGATACGTCAACTCTATTTCCAAATGGTACTTATTTCCAGAACCCTTGGAAACATGAATTCCTAGGTTATTACTTACCTCACTTGGAATTGATATGCACAAATTATAACTTAAATAGGTATACTTATAATCTAAATATGTATAAGTATACATTGCACTTACTTTTATACCTATTTGGGGCTTCATGATGTTTTCGTCCAAATTAATACCTACAAAGCAAAAAAGTAAGGTTATAAGAGAGACTTGTTCTGTCCGTGTGAATATGTTGGCATAAAATTAACTCTGTCCACTATCAGTCATTACAAGCCAACATAGGTTTGCTCCTCTCCAAATCACGTTGATAATGTTGTGTGTTTGCGGCTGCTGTCCCAGGCGGTTCGGCACCAAGTGCTCGGGCTGCGGGCAGGGCATACCGCCGACGCAGGTGGTGCGCCGCGCCCAGTCCCACGTCTACCACCTCCGGTGCTTCGCATGTGCAGCTTGTGCACGCACTCTCAACACTGGTGACGAGTTTTACTTGATGGAAGATGGGAAGCTTGTCTGCAAACCGGATTACGAGGCCGCGAGAGCTAAAGGTTGGTGATTGTGTTGTTTGTGGGTATTTAGAAGAATTATAAATGGATTGACACCAATGCTCGGGGTAAAATTGGTGCTGAGGCAAGATCATGCTCAGCTAAAGATTGAATTGAGGTCAATTATCATACATTTAAAAATTTTATTGCATGATAAATAATGTAATTTTGTACAACGAAGATCGTGTAATTCTCAACACATTCCAAGATACCTATATTATGTTCTACATACCTACCTAGAATATGAGTAATACATAATCGTAGCATAGAGCATCTAACTTTATCTGTTCCATACATTCCGAAAGGCGACAACCACATTGTCCTTGGTGCCGTCAAGTACACGTTCAAGAGAAGCAATGCAATGACTTGTGATTCTCTTGAAGCAGGCGGCGAGGGCTCCCTGGACGGTGACACGGCGAACAAGCGCCCCCGTACCACGATCACGGCCAAACAACTGGAGACGCTGAAGAGCGCTTACAGCAGTAGCCCGAAGCCGGCGCGACACGTCCGGGAACAGCTCGCGCAGGATACGGGGCTCGACATGCGGGTAGTTCAAGTCTGGTTTCAGAATAGGTGAGTCAATTTTACTGTGATTTGAAGGCAATTAATGTACTATACGAACTCTCTAGTCAAGCAGGTAGAACCTTATTTGTGTTATATGTCTTTTAATAAAATGATAATAACGTCAGCTTTAAGATATGGTTACCGCGAGGTATAAACAGTTTTATGACACTGAAACAGTAGTGGATAATTACGCTTAAGATAAGCAGGCACTATTGCATAGAGTGTTCAAACCAATGACTCATACTTGAAAATTATCGTAATTGAAGAGCAGATTTGTCTCACTGACCAGGATCCCAGATTCAGACCTTTTCTTACTGCCTCCAGATCAAATTTAAGTTTGAGTTAACGCACATTTTTACGGGAATCTATGAATGTTTTTGTTATACCGGGATATATATTTGCTGTACCCCTGGTACCGTAATGGCGTGACAAGGTAACCTAGCAAGGGATGAGGTTATCAGATGTACGTTAACTTAGTAGATTTTCTATCCTCAAGTCGTCGTGAAGTTAGGAACGTCCAAAATCGATAAATTATGCTTCATCGATATTTAAGTAATCGTAGCCGTTTTGATACGTTGGCTACTTCGGCACGAATGAGTGGGCATAATCCGTAACATTGTACATTTAGTGCACGAGAAACTAACGTACCTAGGCGTGATAATCGTGTAACCCTTAAATATATACCTAGTTCTTCGGAATGGAAATGTAAACAAGTTAAACCTAACGCAGCGATATGCAAGCCGTGGCGAACGAACTAACCGTTCATGCGTAGGAACATTGCTAATCAATTCACTATGTGTGGCTGCGCGGGCGCAACTTAACACGAATTATTTCGAAATGGTCACTGACTTTAACAAGACGGAACGGAGATTACGATTTTATTGCTTTGCTGAAGTTGAAAAACGTCATGTAAAACAATGAATTCAATACTTCTAAATGCCTATGATTGAGGATATCTGTTGCTAAGAAAAAATATTGTGTTTTACACATGTTTTTACAGATATAAATGTCACTTACTTATTATTTCGTACTGAAGAAGAACGGGAGTCCAAAGTATCGAAGACGATAAATAAAAATACGGACTAAATTATAAGTTCTTCTGTATTTGTGCTTCTTCCAAAAAATACGTGTTGCACGTTACATAGTAAGTAAAAGAAGAAAGAAAAAAAGAGTGATGGGCAATTGTTTTGACAATGAAAAAAGTTAACTGGCGGGAAAAAGAGGAACTACAATAAAAAAGTTTACATTATTATTTACTACAAGAATGATTGATTGAATGGTATGAATTCTTACATGCTAAAGCCTAAACATAAATTCTTACATGCTAAAGCCTAAACATACTGGGGGCCGTTGAAGACTCAAGTCTTCAAGCAATCTTCATCGCTCAACAGGGGGCAAAGGTACTTCACACCTCGTCTATATGTGGCAGTGTTAGTGGCAACATCAGCTACCCGAGAAATGCCGTCTTTTCCAGGAAACAATTTGGTAATACGCCCAAGACGCCAATTAAGAGGTGATGTGTTGTCTTCCATAATGAGCACCAAATCTCCTACTTGAAGATTTCTTCCAGGGACGCGCCACTTCTGCCTTTGCTGAAGTTCCGAAATATATTCCGACTGCCATCGCTTCCAAAAATGCTGTCTTAAAGCTTCAAGTCTCTGGAATCTATTTAAACGATTCTGATTCGCATCGATGAGACTGGGCGACGGTAGTGAAGTCAATGCGCGGCCGATTAGGAAGTGTCCAGGTGTCAATGCTTGATAATCATTTGGAGAAGACGATAGAGGACATAAAGGTCTGCTATTTAAAATGCTTTCTACTTGACTGAATAAAGTTGCTAATTCTTCAAAGGTTACATGAGAGTGCCCTAAAATACGTTTTAAATGAAACTTGCACGATTTTACACCTGCCTCCATCAATCCTCCGAAATGCGGAGCATAAGCCGGGTTAAATTTAAAAGAAATACCCTGATTAGATGTGAAATTAGAAATGGTGTCAGAATTTAAACGTACAAATTCATTAAGTTCCTTTGACGCTCCAACAAAGTTACGACCATTATCGCAAATTATTTCGCGGGGCTTCCCTCTTCGAGATATAAAACGACGTAAACATTGGATAAAAGAATCAGTAGAAAGTTGACTTACAGCTTCTAAATGGACGCACTTATAACGAGTACACACAAACACTGCTAGATAACATTTGGTAATCTTGCATCCTCTCCCTATTCGATCTGAGATCATAAATGGTCCAGCGAAATCTACCCCAACACTAATAAAGGGAAAATCAGCCGTAACGCGCTCAGTGGGAAGGGCGCCCATCAAAGGAGAAAAAGAGTTCCCCGAGTATCGGCGACAAGTAACGCACTGGTGTGCGACGGAGCGCGCCAGGTGTCGGCCACGCAGCGCCCACACCCGCGACCGCACAGAGCAGAGCAACAGCTGTGGTGGAGCATGCAGGAGACGTAAATGCTCCTGCTGAAACAATAACTTTGTCAAACGATGTTTGGAGTCTAATAGCATGGGGTGACGCTTATCATATGAATAATAGGAAGAAGTAAGACGGCCACCAACTCGCAATATGCCTTCGTTATCAAGGAAAGGGTTCAAGGATAGAATTTTACATTTATTACTAAGAGTCCCTTTGTTCGAAAGAACATATAATTCGTGTGAAAAACTATCTTTCTGTGATAGTATCACCAGTTTTTTAAATGCATAGTCAAGTTCCTCAGGCTGTAAAACACCGGTTTTTTTATCACTAGGATATAGACAATTAAACTTAAATCTAAACACATATGCTAAGGAACGTTGTAACATGTGTAACTTGGAGTATCTTTGAAAATCAATAACGTCTTCTGACGATTGCTCATTAACTAAACTTACACTTAACTTTAATTCAGGTAAATTTTCGCCAACTAAATTGGCAGCAAACTGCGGCCACTTGCCTTCAGAATCGTATAAAAATGAGGGGCCATTCCACCACATACCTAAATTTGCCAATTTATGGGCATTAACGCCACGAGAGGCATAATCTGCCGGATTCATATCAGTCGGAACATGACGCCAATCGCAGCCTTCAGTTAATTGTAGAATGAGAGAAACTCTGTTAGAAACAAATGTTTTCAATTTGTTATAACTTGTTTTAAGCCAAGCAAGTACGATAGCGGAGTCCGTCCAAAAATATGTTTGTGCAATAGGACAACGTAGAGTTTTAGAAACAGCTGAAGTGAGTTGAGCTCCTAGTAAGGCGGCACATAGTTCCAAGCGCGGTATAGTAACAACCTTTACAGGGGCTACTCTGGCCTTTGCACATAATAATCTGACTTGAGTGCTACCACTTACATCAACGGATTTTAAATAAACGCATGCTGCATACGCCTGTTGGCTAGCATCGCAGAAACAATGTAGCTGAATATTTACAGCTGAAGTACATATAACATGACGAGGAATGCGCAGATCGGTTAATGAGCTTAAACTATTAGAAAAAAGATTCCACGCCTCTCTAATATCGTTAGGTACAGGTTCGTCCCAAGCAATTTTAGCCATCCACAATTTCTGAATTAGAATTTTAGCTAAAATAGTAAATAAACAAAGTAGACCCAAAGGATCAAAAATCTTACATGAGTCAGACAAAATAGATCGCTTAGTCGGAGAATCGCACCTGGGAGAATAAGCTACAGGAAAGTGAATAATATCTGCTGTCGAGTCCCACCCGACGCCGAGTGTATGCGAGGATGAACTGATAATAAGATCACCATCAATATTTTGACAGTCAGTTAAAATAGAGGATAGGTTAGACCGATATTTACGTAATGGAAAACAACCGCGTGCAAGCGCCTTTTCAACTGAATTCTTTATGTAATGAAGTTCGTCTATCGAATCTGAACCAGTCAATAAGTCATCTACTAAGAAATCATTTTGTATGATGGTTTTAATTTTCTTATCAGTACACTCCTCTCCTAATTGCCATAAACAACGTGTGCTCAAAAAACTAGCACTAGCATAACCATATGTGACCGTATTTAATCTTAAAGTTTTTACTGGTTCATCCCTGTCCCTACGCCAAAGAATAAGTTGTAAGTCGCGATCACACTCCTGAACCATGATCTGACGATACATTTTCTCTACATCACCAGTGAGCACATATCGATAACATCGGAAACGTAACAAAATATTAAATAATGAGTCCTGTATAGATGGCCCCACCATCTGTAAATCATTTATAGAATAGCCAGAAGTAGTGGTTGCGCTACCATTAAATACAACTCTGACTTTAGTGGACTCACTCGTAGGCTTTATCACAGCATGATGAGGAATGTAGAACGAGGGATCAGGCCTTTTGGTCTCACATATAGAGAGATGACCTAAATTTGTATATTCATCAATAAACTTTACATAAGAGTCGTGGAGAGCAGGATTCTTTACGAATCGTTTTTCTAAAATGTCTAAACGTTTTCTAGCTAAATTAAAAGAATCACCCAAACAATCCGGTTCAGTAATTAATGGCAAGCGGACATGGAACCTACCATCCGCGTCGCGATAAGTATGGTCTACAAAATGCTGTTCACACTCGGCTTCTATATCGGAATATTTTTTAACAATCTGAGGAACCTCCTCCAGTTGCCAGAACTTAGTCAGTAAATCGTCTAGACTATCATTAATACATAGGTGATTACAGTGCACCATATGGTTAGAATAAGTGCCTATCGATCGCGAAGGAACGCTCATGGTCCCAGCAAGCAGCCAACCCAGCTTTGATTTACGCATGAACGGCATCTTTGGACCAAGTGCAATCTGTTCTGATCCTACTAAGTCCCAGAATATATCTGCCCCAATTAACACATCTATACGGTCAGGTTGGTTAAAATTAGGATCAGCAAGTTTCAAATTTGGCGGCAATTTTAAATTCGATATGTCAATGTATTCATGTGGCAAATTACTTGTTATTGTCGGCAATACTAAACAGGAGGTTGTATAATTCACATTAAAGTTATACTTTGAGCGAATTTGTATAGTGCACCGCTCGGGAGTAGCGTTCAAAGGAACGTTGCCTACTCCTGCTACGTTTATAATATTAGGCTCTGTAATTAGTTGCAATTTATTCTTTAAACTATCGGTAATCAAAGATGTCATACTGCCTGAATCTAAGAGAGCGCGAACTGTTTCACAACTCCCATTGGAAGGATTATAAACGTCAATCAGTGCAGTACTTAGAAGTACGTGATTGGTACGGGACACAGCCATATTATTAGACACCACAGTCGGCTCCGAATGCGGTAGCGACGGAGGTGGGGAAGTAGATTGAACGCTAACATTGATAGTATCAGCCTGAGCAACTTTTCTATGCAATAATCTATTATGGCGCTGCTTACAAATGTAACAAGAAAACATACGACATCGTTGCGTGTGGTGGCCCTTACGAAGACAGTTGCGACAGAGGTTCAGCTTAACTGCACTGGTGATTCTGTCTTCAACTGGGAGGGACAGGAATGACGGGCACTGGTAGATTCGATGCCCGTTATCATTGCAAAATGCGCACGAAGCAGGGGATGTAGAAGCCTCATTTGTGGCTGAAATTGTAAAAGTTCTAACATTAGACTTATCTGGTTTTGCGTAATCGCGCCTTTGGTTATTGGATAGTCTGTCGGGTTTATTGCGTTGTACTGATTCAAGTACGTCAGCACGACCCTTTAAAAATTGAGTAAACTCAGCTAAAGTGGGCATTTCATCACCACAATTATTACCTTTAAATTCTTCCCATTTTATGGTAGTATTAGTATCAAGTTTGGCTGCGACCATGTGTACAATCAAAGTATCCCACTTGTCAGTGGGTTGGCCTAATGTGTTTAAAGCACGTAGGTTAGTGTTGATGTGGTCCACTATAAATCTCAATGTCTTAGCAGACTCACGAGCTATGGGATTGATATTGAACAATGAATCCAAATGATTGCCTATTAATTGTTTTTTGTTATCATATCGTTCACAAAGAAGACGCCATGCTTCATTATAATTGGCCTCTGTAACTTCCAAGTTTTTTATAACTTGAGAAGCTTCACCCTCTAAATAAGAAATCAAATAATGTAGCTTATGTATGGGTTTAATCCTATTAGAACTATGTATAAGAGAGTCAAACGTGTCTCGAAAAGGGAGCCACTTAAAATATGAGCCATCAAAATTTGCTATTTTAATCAATGGTAATCTAAAATTAACTTCATTGTCATGACCGTGATGACTTGCATTAACAGATTTAACACTTCCAAACTCAGACTTTTCTTTTGGTTCAATCATACTCTGTGCTGTACTAATTAAACTGAAAAAATTATGTTCCATTTCCTCTCTCACATCTATCTCTGTTTCCATTGAGGAGGGATTAGAAATTTCTATTTGGGTTTGGACCTCATCAAATTGCTTGAATAAAGTTTGAAAACGTTCCAACCTCAATGAAATCTCACTTACTTGTTCGGGTAAAATTTGATCACCATCAATATTATTAATGAAGTTTTTAAATCTGGTGATTCGTCCCTTTATGGACTTTCTTGTTAATACTAAACCTTCCATACTTAATAGGAAAATAAACAATAATAATAAAATCCAAACAAGTAGTAAATAACTAAAAAACAAAATAAAAATAAATACCAAGTTTCTCCGGCTTATGCTCAGTAACAGGAATGGCTATGTGCTGTACAAATACTTTCAAACCAGACACTTAGCTCGATACACTGGCAGAGGGTTGATACAGGTTAGGTGTCTTCTACCAGCCCATCAACAATAGCGCACTGAGAAAAGAAAGAAAAATAAAATAAGTAGGCAATTAAACAATGCAAAATATTAATCCTACCAAAGAGTTAATTACTTGTTTCCAAGACAATAATAGGCAGTAAGGAATGAGTGCTGGTACCTATTATTATAATAATTGACATAAATTACATAACAGTCTCAACTGAATTAATATAAACTTTGACCAAAGCTTGTGCTGCAAAATCTGAATGTAAGAATTTGGCAGAGCTTGATAGTCTTGTGTACCTATTACAATTATTTTATACTTATATTAAATGATACAGACTAAAGCTTGTGCTGCAAATCTACAGGATATTGGCGGAGCTTGATGGTCTTATTAATAATGTTTTTGAACAAAATCTACTATATAATAATTTGAATAGCAGTGGACAAATGGAGCACTTCCCTTTCTAAGCCTGGCTGCGGCGTACAGAGTAGAACCGGCGGGCTTGAAGAAGAGGTTTCTTAGTTCCAGGTCCAAAATATTGTTTGCATGAGACGGCAGTTTCCAGGAAATGTCTCGAAGCCTCGATATTCAGTGGATGACCAAGATACGCAGGTATTCCATAGACTTTTTGGATTTCTTCAATATCATATTCTGGAACTTTCGTCGTAGTGCACGCAGAGAAGGTAGATTTTTGTTCAAATCACGTCGGGGTCACCATGAAGAAGAACGGGAGTCCACGGTATCGAAGACGATAAATAAAAATACGGACTAAATTATACGTTCTTCTGTATTTGTGCTTCTTCCAAAAAAATACGTGTTGCTCGTTACATAGTAAGTAAAAGAAGAGAGAAAAAAAAGTGATGGGCAATTGTTTTGATTTGACAATGAAAAAAGTTAACTGGCGGGAAAAAACGGAACTACAATAAAAAAGTTTACATTGGTATTTACTACAAGAATGATTGATTGAATGGTATAAATTCTTACATGCTAAAGCCTAACATAAATTCTTTACATGCTAAAGCCCTTAAACCTAATAATGGCGGAATTGTTATTTCGAAGATAAACAAAGCTCAACTTAACTTGTCAGTTGTATGTCAAATACGGAATAACCAGTTCAAGTAGACCTGTAATAACCGTTGTATAAGTGACAACGCGTTTATTGCTAAGGGGGTTAATATCATAGAAATGTAGTCAATAGGGTCAATTGTTCAGTATACTCACGCTGTGACAGCAATTCTCAGGTAGACGCCAGACTCGATAATGATCTCGTGGGCCTCCTGGATGGTGAGGGTGGAGGTGTCGATGTCGTTTATACGGAGTAGCTTATCACCCGGCCGGATTCCCGCCTTCTCCGCGCGGCTGTCCGTCTTCACCTGTCGGCGGGGAGACGTCAATGTGTCAGTGCGGCTGTCAGTATCGGAAGTTTATTTTACTGATTTACTGATGGCAGGAAGGCGTTGATCTTTTGCCGCGTGACAACTTAGAGCCTGCCGAGTCTTGTAATGGATTTATACAAAAAAAAATAAGGGATACGGAAAGGGGTACGATAGACTCGGTGAGAAATGGATATCTAAATCTAATATACACACAACAAAAGTGTCTAGGGATTAAGAATATTTTAAGCTTTAAAAAAAATCTAATTTATTTAAATCAAATCTAATCTCGTGGATTGGTCTCCTACCCCATGCCTGTATGACTTATCACCACATTTTGAATAAATTATGAATAAATACAGTTTTTATAAAATATATTCTTGATTGCAATCTTCTAAAATGTACTTGATCCCTAGACACTTTTGATGTGTGTATACAATTTCCATGACAAAATGTTAGTTACGGTACTACTCCGAAACGGCTTTACCGAATTTTACCAAATTATATATGCGTATTCAGTAGGTCTGAGAATCGGCCACTATCTATTTTTTATGCATTTACCTGTTGTATTTCTCCCAAATCTCTTCTTATCTAGATGTCGCTAGTATGTGTCCAGGTTGTCTTCTGTCAGTATATTTTAGTACGTTTTTATTTTTTGAGTTAATTATTAAAACTTCAGAAACTTTTGCGACATGTAAACAAACAACGAAACAAATAACTGTCACCTTTAATATTCAATGCTCGACGTCTAGTAATTCCGTTGGCATTAATCCCCCCTAATACACCTAGCGCCATCTTTCATAACTAAGAGGAAACAAAGGTTTTGAACATTCCTCATTGATCGTGTATACTTGTAACTTAGATATTAACTAACTTTGATATATTGATGTTTCACTACAACCAGTTTATGATAGAACCGCACCATATATGAAAACATTAACCGACTGAGCTCAACGTTTGTATCACAGTAACTTTATTTATGTCCCCAAACTTTCATAGTGGAAGTTGGTTGTAATCTGACACGGTTCACTTGTAATATTATATTAATTCAAGGCACCTACTATATATATCTTTTATCCGAATGTACATTAATATTTAACCGGCAGACAATGAATTCTTTTTAGGGAATGAGCCCTACCACAGGGCTCTGCCCTTTTTAGAGGAGTAGTGACACTCTGTAACAGATCAAGTAATTGCATTAATATGATCACTTTACTGTGCTGTTAAACTGTTATACATTTTCTGAAATAAAGATTATTATTATTATTATATAACTGATAAATATGTATATTGCGAAGTTTCAATGCCTCCTACATCCTGTGGTGAAAGACTAACTTAAATATTTACTTGATACTTACGCGAACGCTCAGATTAAGACAATAGAACTTTCCGTTCGTTTTACAAACTAAAAAAAGCTTGTGGTCACGGCACATGTAACTGTATTGGAAACGCGCACTGACATGATATTAAAAGTTTAAAACGGGTATTATAGCGCGAAGATTAGATCGTTGTTAGTGTGACGTGTCGAAACAGTGACTATTTGAGGGTAGTTCCGGATTCGCAGCCAACCAGTGAACGACGCCGCCGCCGTACTCCAGTCAGCTCGCGACCACGACACATGTAACTGTGTCGAAAATTCGGGCAAACAACGAAGGTAAGCTGAATGCTTATCATTGGTTAATCTTCGCGCTATAATACCCGTTTTAATTTTTTAATAACATGTAACTGTGTCGAAACATCGAGCCAACAGTCAAGGTAAACTAAATCGCTTGCCGTAATACCTACCCGGTTTAAACTTTTTATGTAAAAAGAAATCACTTCACGCCTTTTAATTCCAAAGCGGGGTAGGCAGAGGCACTTGCTAAAGCAAATGTCCACGATTCACCAAGCGTATTTAACCCAGCGTGACTGTGGGTGAGCTTATCGCCGTTATAAGGTTCACACACTTTGTGGTGTGCGGGTTTCATCACGATATTGTCCTTCGCCGTACAAGCGTTGCGTTGCATAAACAGGCTCTGAAATAGAGTTACATTGGTATACGTCCAGTAGCCGGACTCGGACCCGCGACCTCCCGGTTACGAGAAAGGATCCGACCAACTAGACCAGAGACGCTGTTGTATGATTTGTATGTTGGTGACAATTTTTTTTGTATTTATTGTACATAACTAGGACCGGCAGTTTATGAGCCTACACAATAAATAGAAAACAACAAAGAAATACTATTTAAAAAATACTATTTTTAATAGCGTTCTTTACAATGGAAAGATACGCTCTCTCTGGTCGCACATTTAGAATAAAAGTGACACAAAACAAAATGTGTAATTTTATGAAATTGAACCTTAACATAAAACATACAAAACTTAAATTACAAAATCGACATGTTTCGTATTGGGCCCTTTTTATATAACGATGTATAGTCACTTACAAAAAGTACAATAAAGGAAATGGCCCGTTTTTGCATCAATATCTGTGGCCTAGGTGGTTCGGTTAAGTTCTGGGAAATGCAGATTGCATGTTTGTTATTGAGTGTATTCTGTTTTACCTACCTACTTAAATAAATTTAAATTTAAATAAATAAATATTTTACAACAACGCACACATTGCCTTCATCCCATGTTATGTAGCTAAAGCACTTGTGTTATGGAAATCAAACAACGAGATACATTTAACTATTTTTTTTTTCATTTAAACACATACTTATATAAATAAAACACCCAGACACACCCAACAAGTACTTAAAAGCTCATCACCTAAATACCTGCCAGCGGTGGGAATCGAACCCACGACCCTACGGAGCAGAGGCAGACATGCTGACCACTACACCAACGGGCCCGTCAAAATGCTTGAAAATACACGAATGAACTCGTTGTGTGTCTACGAGCATAATGATATACGTGAGGAAATTGTAATTTCCGTTTCGATATCATTCATCATGAGCAATCGGTTCCCGCAATTTATTGGACTAGCTTCTAACGCCGCAATCTCGTATATTGAATTGTCAATGTAAATTACTATAATTTGCTTAGTAATAAATTAATGGGACCATGATACTGTTCTACGCTTCGTCTTCGCATTTCCTTAACGAGAGGATAGGATAGGATTAGGATAATCAAGCTATTGAACAGCCAAACAGGTACTTTTTTTTTTAATCACTATGAACAAGCATTTGACCACCATCCTGCGTGATGTTAAGCAGCGATGTGGTCTACGATGGAGCACACTTGTTCAGTAGGTACCTATTCACCCGCGACTTGGAGACCTTCAAACTATACTGCGCAGGAAACACAGACTCCGGCAAGTCGTTCCACATCCTGCCGGTACGCACTATGAAAGTGGACGCAAACCGTTTGGTTCGCGTAAATGGCAAATCCACCTGGTATGGATGACGTTTTGCCGTTCTCCTGGTTGTCCTATTGTAAAAAACGCGATGGGCGTATTAGGTTATGCAACTCCGTAGCACACTCTCCGAAATGTACCCGATAGAAGACAGGACAGACTAGGCTTTGTAGCCGAGAATCAAACAGCCTGTTGTCACCTATGAGCATTCTAGCACGCCTATCTATTGCCTCCAGAGCCTCAAGCTGGTATTTGGCTGATGCGTCCCAAAGATGAGAGCAGTATTCCATACACGATCGAACTTGTGCTTGATACAGTGTGAGCAACTGTTCCGGTGTGAAATACCGCCGCACCTTCGAGAGGATGCCCAGCTTCTTGGCTGCGCGTTGGGCCGTAGCCTCAAAATAGGAGCCAAAGTTGAGGTTGGAGGTTAGCGTCATGCCTAAAAGCTCCAGCCGATTGGCTATAGGCAGGGGCACATCCCGGAAAGTGGGAGCCAGATTGAATGGGCTCCTTTTTGCTGAGAAAAGACACGCCTGGGTCTTCGCATTGAACCTGACCAGATTGGCCTCGCCCCAAGATGCGACTTCACTAAGGGACAGGTTCAAACGCTCAACCAATGCCTCTCTGAGATGAAATGACCTATCTAAATAAGTACTTACATAATATTTTATTTGAAAAGTAGATAGGTACAGTTAGGGACTGCTGGAGCGGAACACTTCCTGTTTTTTTATGAATATTTTCAGAGTTAGTAACTATGAAAATATTTATCAGCCATTTTAAAAAAGTCGGTAGTACTACGCTCTAGCAATCATTAACTATACCTCCTACAATAAAAAGTAATTATTTTATTGCCAGTTTCATAATATATTATTTTCCCAAAGTGGTGAAAAACTTAACTACTTAGGTAGGTACATATGTAGGTAGGTATTTAATAGATACTCAGTAACAAAACACAGAATAAATAGGTAATAAGCTCACTGATTCATAGAACTTTACTGCCTTAGATGCATCACAAGCATTACAGTAATTTACTTAGGAATCTATGCCCCACTTGTCCCTACCGCGTCGTTTACGACACACTGCACTGGTTAATAAATAAAATTGTATGTAAATACCTATAAAACTGTGGCCCATATGCCTACCGTGTCATTAACGACACACCATTTTCCAGTTTTTCCTGATGCATGAATTTTTTTCTTCGTATTTGGCCCTTTTATTGCTATATAAACTAACTTGCGTTATATTCTAGCTTACAACATTAACTCAGGAACAAGTGGGACATAGTTTGCATGTAGATACAATTTTCAGTGACGAAGTTTCCAGCTTCATACATACCTATCAATTGTGAAGTTACGGCAGTTTTAATAAAATATAGCAAAATGATAAAACAAAATAAAGATACAGAATGAGTAACAGATTTAGCTACTTAAAAAAATTATAGTTTTATGAACATAATATGTATAGGTACTTTGTTACACAACAAATTATATTAAGTGTAAATCATTGTGATTTCTACTTAGAATTACCACTTAAATGCTTTATGGAAATTATGTTAGTCTAGTCTTTAGTATGCTTAGCATGGACGGCACAAGTTACGTTTAGTTAAGAGATTATACAACAAACCATGAGACAGAGTTTGCTGCTAAAGTCGGAGTTAGTAGGCGTTAGGCCTACTTTTGGTTTTTATTTAATTTTCCGGTTTTGCTTTATGGGTTCATGGTTTTTCGATTAGGTCCTCGGAGCTATAAGTATAGGTATTATCATTTGTGCATGGGGCTTCTTAGCCTACCTGTAGCATCCCTACTAAGCATACCTACACATATTAATTGGTCTTTAGTTCCTTTAACCTTTTAACTGCAAATGTATTATTTAGTCAAACACATTAGATAAATGGTAGGTATTCAGAACAGAATTAAGAAAACAAACATTTGGCAGTCAAAAGGCTAATAATGATCTGACTGTGTGAGTGAACATAAGGGTTCTTTGATCAAAAGGAAACTTAGATTTATAATAAAAAAATAAATTAAGTTCCTGTATTATCTGTATTAGCACTA
>SJJU01001333.1:0-24973 GCA_012932125.1 Conopomorpha cramerella | reverse complement strand
TATATATTTTTTTACTACTTTTTGTACACTATATTTTCTTAATAATTATGTTAATTTTAAGTTAATAAAATCTTCTATGTATTTACCTAAAACAATATATAAAAAATAATGAAGTAAAAATAAAAGAAGGTTAAGAAGTATTTAATCAAAATTTTCCGCAACCTAAACTTTAATTAAGTTAGCTGCCTCGTAAAGTTTTTTTTATTCTTCTGTTAAATAAAAAATATTTTTCTTTACTATTGTCGTCACTGGGATGGTCGTCGGCTCTTACTACGCCACGGGGCGCTCGCTACACGTAATCCATTTTAAACAAATGGTTCAGCTTAGTTTGCACTTTATCTTAAACTACTTTCTTTACGACGTTTCTTACTTTATCCACTTTTCTTGGTGGTAACTTTTCTTATAAACTATGCACATTAAGTCTTAGAAGAATTGCGTATGAATTTATTTCGTACTTAGAAATCCACGTTTTTTAACCGATTTCAAAAAAAGGAGAAGGTTCTCTGATAATTGATATCAATGCAATCATTATCAGTCGCATTTTAAGTCTGCGATGGCAGACTAGTTTATAATTTTGAAAGCTTTATAAATCGTAGTGAATTATATTTCGCCACCGCATGGTTGTATGCTACTTTTGGGATTCAATTAATTATTATTATGTTAATATTCATAATTTCCGAACATATTTAGATTTATATGAACGATAGGTAAAGTTTTTTGGGACTGTCAATTGAATCTACTCGGTTCATCCCCATACATGAAATCAATTTGTTGAGATAAAAAGTGATTCATTTCAACACTGAGATGTAATATAAACTGGAAGAATTTAGTTAAATAGTACACGTTACACGTAACAATGCCTGGGTGTTGGCACTTGCCCGACCATCTAACGCGCTGGTGGCTGCTGGACGCCTGCAGCGACCGAATATTTGGAGACGGCCATGCTAACGAGTCGCAAATACCACCACGTACGTGTTTTCAAAACCTTTGTTTTCTTTGCATGTTGATTCTTAAACTTATGTACATCTTTATTTTATTACTCACTAGGTGTCTCGGCAAACATTTGTTTTGCCATAGAAAGTCGCTTTGTACCCCGTGTATTGGAAGAAATACACCTTTTAAAGCGTCCCTGAACTTCCACGTGTGATTCAAGACCACAAATAGCCAAATCGGTCCAGTCGTTCTCGAGTTTTAGTGAGACTAACGAACATCAATTCATTTTTATATATGTAGATATATGGATAGATAGATAGACCTATTTTTTTACGTTATGGGAACAAAATATAGGTTACCATCTTATGCATTCTAGAGGTGTGATTTGAACACCCAATATTTTCCACCCAGTATTTTCGCTCCTGAAATTCACTATGCCTAGTCGCGCGAGGATAAAAGGCTTTCCCACAAGAATTACTTACGTACAACAAAACATTTTCAGAACGTATTATGGATGTTATCATAATTTCATTCCTGTTTTTTTTTGTTGGAAGATGTAATACATACTCATATCTACAAATCAATTCCTGCTATAATGAAAATCGTTCCGCCATCTCCGAGCAAAGTGATTACTTAACGTCACAATGTCAATCGATTCGACTTCCGTTCCGTCGCGTGAATTGCAGAACTGTTGAGTTTTGCCATCTCTTTTCGACAGAATTGCAGTTAGTCCGTTTTAATATTTTTTGCGAGGTTCATCTAGGCATTGTGATATTGGCCTTCTGGGAACAAAATAAATTACTTCTATCGATTTCTGTCGTAATATAAAAAAATACAAGTAATTTATTTAATGCGCTATAGAAAAGTTATTAACTAAGCATTCTGCAACCCACCACAACATAATAGTAAATTTTAAGTTATATTATGTTTTTTTTTATAATTCTTTAGTAATCCTACTAATAATTCGACACTTTTTGGTCCAAAAACTACTCAACAAATTTAAATTAAACTTCAAGATAGCTCAGACATCGGAATTATACATAGGCTTTTTAAAATTTTTACAAAATTTTGCAATAACTTTACACGGTAATGGGCTAAACCGCGGGTAAGACCGCTGAGGTACATCTAGTATAAAACTAAATTGCGTTAATTACTCAATTTATAACCAACAGATTACTTCAGAATTACATTTTCGGTGTTTTTGTCCCAAATTCTCACCAGGGAACGACTGCAGAGCGTTGGCATCCACTACTATTATAATAAAATTACTGGTTGGGCACAAAACTCCGCAGATGAGATCCTGTACTGTACACACTAAACTCCTCCACGTAAGGACTCGTTATCATGACGAAAAAAAAAACGGAAAAGAAACGGCTTTGTGCCTCCGAAGCGAAGCCCTATTGTTGTGGAGGCGGACTCAGTTCATTTGAGAGGCGCAATTTGCGAGAACCAAGTGATTTTGCTTGCCGGAGTCGCAATTAAATATGACGGTTGGGGACGGTCCTTACTAGAAACTGCTCTCCGAATTTTTATTACTCCGATTATTGTAAACTATACCTAAACTTTTTTGTACCAATACTTTCTTACAGGGATGGATTTTTGACAAAGTTTGTATCGGGGAGTTTGCAGAAAAGGCAATTTTATATCTCTTGATTATGGGTTGTTATAAATGCTTTCATTTTATAAGAGTTATTTTCTTGAACGATAGCGTTGCGTATAATTGTAAGGTTGTTTATATCACTTATTCTTATTGAAGTCGCGATAATAATCTATAGAAGCTCTAGAGCGTACCAGTTGGTGGACCGTGTCGGACAACTCGTACAGTCGTGGGTCAGTTTGTTTCCACTATTGTAACTTGACCTGAAACAGCATTAAATTTACATCAGAGTAATAGATTTTATTATAATTCCGCAAACATACCGGTGCAGTACACAGGTATCGCGTAACCAAGGACTTTTCTGCAATTCTACATGATAATTTTAACCATGTTATATGAGGACAGTTAATCTGCGACGTGATTTCGAACAAAACACATTAACGAACATTTTTGCATTGTAAAAATGGTTATACTTCAATTAGTCACTGTAAGACTTACAATAGGTAGGAAAGAATATGTAAATGGCGAGTTTAAGGAAATCATGTCTGCCAGTATTGAATTAAATGTATTTTATTCCAGAAGCAGGGAATGCAGCGAGCGGCAATGCGGTGACGTCTAGTGGAGGGCGGGCGGCGCGGGCTCGGGCTCTGGACCTAGCCCAGCAGCTGGCCAGCTCCCTGCAGCACTCGGTGCCTCCTCCCCCGCGTCCTGACTTCACCACCGCCAACGCCATCATGAGGTGGTTGCAGCAGAACAACAACTCTGTGCAGTTGGTAAGTAATTTTACAGGCAGACTTTCTTTTACTTCGGATTATTTTACATTAAGAATGTATGGTCTTTCTTTATTATATACTGTAAGATTTCAATAATAGAATATTTGCATATTATGATCGAATATTGCAATAAAATCGTGTCACCACAGTTACTGTTATAATACACATACGTCATATCCTGCAAAAGAAAAGTAACCAGATTACATAAGCGAGCTTCCCGACGCCGTGGTTTTGCCAACTGTCGTAATCTGTCGAAACGCGAATTCAGCTGCCAAATCGCAAAGGAACTAAAACCAAGACTTAGCTTTTATAACCCTTTTTGGGGTGTAACGTTGTCAAGGAGTAAGTAGTTAGGGAAAGTATATCCACCTATTGACAGTTAGTAGATTGGTTGTTACGGGGGGTTAGGGAACATCTTGTCCACATAAAAAAATCGTAAATAAAGTTTCGGGTTGTGCCTTTGTTAAATTGTTAGGGCCGTACGCGCCTGAATGTATTCTTACGACTGGGCCAGTAGTAAACAACTAAGGGTCAAGTGGTCCACTTATGTACGTATAATCGTAAGGTTGTCTCTACTTGCGATATTTTTCATTCTTCAAAATCATCATGAGTCAAAATAACTTAGATTTTTTGTATAAAAGTTATAGGTATAATTATATTGCGAATGATGATGTATGTATGTAATATACATATTCTAACGCCCGTAATCCTGAAATGGGAATGTACAGAACAGAGATATTTCATTATTAACAGAGAACATTAGCATTACAAGGACCCAAATAATGTAACACCATAAGGAAAATCAACTATTTTCTTTGATATTAAAACTTGTTGAGGACCATCATCGTTATAAATGTTTCCCTAACATGCATTAGCTTGTGTATCTACACATCAACAGCATCGACTAATTGGTCGCAAGTGGCACCCTCTCCTCTAACGGAGAGCAGTAATTCTATTTACTTCTACTCCCATGGCGCTTTACACACTGTCCTGACCTTTTGAAAGGGTAATTTACTTAGTTCAGTAATTTCTTCCGAAATGCCTTTGGAAATGCTTCTTAAATATACTTTTTTGTGTTAAACACTCAAGTAGTGATGAAGCTATGAAATTGTGTCTTTAAAAAGCAAACAATCCTACCTCTAACGCAACACAGGCACACTAAAAAAGACATTGTTGTTAAACAAACACATTAAGCACGTTGCCAAATTGTCGGAGAAACTTCGGCGCCGCCGTCTGCCTTCTCCGCCACTCAGTATAATATGAATATTCAAAGCATATCCGAAACGCTCTCGGTCCACTGAGTTCGCACCTCGATTACCTGACCGTCCTGTCACTGTTACTACACCTTTGTTTGTGAACATGAAACTTGACACTGCAATTTGTTATTTAGATTTTAATACAATGTTCTGTACATAATACGTAACTATGTTAATTCGTTAGGTGAACTGTGGTGATGCTTTGCAATGTAAATATAGAGTTTAGGCATCGTGGTAACATTACTCGTGATCTCGTAGTTTTTTCAGCTAACGCTGTTTTTTCTTTCTTCGATTTTCGCGCTTTAGCCATACTTAAAAGATTTGGACCTAAGAAAAAAAAAGAACTTTAAATACACGCCTTTTAATCCAAATGAGAGGTAAGCAGATTCATGTGTTAAGTATATTCTCAAGGTTTCAAGTGAGGCCATCGCTGTTATAAGGTACATTGTGGTATGCGGGCTTCATTACGATGTTGTTCTTACTGTCTGAGCGTTGCGTAGTGTACATTTTCTGTGAAAAAGAGATCGGCCGGTTTCGAACCCACAATCTTCCGATGGCAAGACAAGACCATGTGTCCGACTCTCCTTTGACATAAGAAGATATTGATAATATTAGTATCGGATGTATCATTTAATAATTTCATCGGTGCACTGTCGTGTTTCCATTATTCTATGGACAAGCGAAACAACATAGGAGATATGGACTCAAAAGACATGAGCCCAGTGCGCCGGTCCATGCATTGAAATAGCCGCACTGACTGGGGTACCAGGTGACACATATGCGGTGAATGACTTGTTTACAGTGCGCCTTTCATCGCGCAATGAATGGCATCATTACATTCACCCCCCCGTTCTCCGCTCAGCGAGGGCTGCAAGGGAATAACTTTGTAACTAGAGTTTGTAACAGGAATTGCAACTTGCGACAGCTTCATCTTACAAGTTGTGATGTACAGGGAATTCAGTGCTAGTTCAGTGCAGTCGATGTCACCTGCATGTGAATATATGTATTTATTTTATTAAGGATAACCAATAAGGTCTTCCACTAAACATACGTTTAAAATGACAATTAAAAAAAAACAGGTAACTGCATGCTTAATAATAGGCTACCACTGAAAGTTCATAATTAGGTACAATCTATATATGAATATAAAACAAAGACGGGTTTGTTACAACACTTACCTGTAACTCAAGAACGATTCAACCGATTAAGCGGAAAATTGGTGGGGACGTAGCTTAGAATCAGGAGAATAACATAGGATGCTTTTTATCCCGTTGCTGTGGGACTTAGTGCAGTATAGAGAGGGTGCTATTGTTTGTATGACATACTGAAACTACGCGAATGAAATCGCGGGGCGTCCACTAGTAGTCAAATAAACAAACAAGGGTATACGCAAGTTGTAGGTAAAAAGATATGTTACCTTGTATACTCAAGTTGTAGGTAAAAAGATATGTTAATGACTGTGTGAGTGTTTGGCAGACATGAAATAATGATTCAAACAACTTGTCGCATTTCGTAACTCTATAGCGACATACACAATATGTCTTTGAATGTTAGGTATGTTGTATTTTACGAAAATCTCGCTTCCGCTGGCATATCACCCTATCGTAAACGACCTATTTCCCTCAGCAAAATTCCCTAAATATCTCCATGTAATTTTCCATCACGTGTGGTTCGAAATTTAACAAATTTCAGGTCAGAGGTTAATACAATTTAGTGTGCATGAAAATAATATTTTACCAACAACGTCCCGGTAGTGTAGTTGAAGCTGGCGTTCCATTATAGCTAATTAGAATTTCTGCCGGCTCGCCACGAAGCCTCTGTCGCTGTTACAGGTTTTCCCCTTCACGTATTTCAGAATTCCCGGACTTTTAATCAACTCCGGAACCGTACCTTTCTCTTGTGATGGCCGTTGGCTTTGTTAGAACAGCTCCTCCGAGACCAAGATGTATTAGTGCTTATCTCTTAATCTTAAGATATAGAAAAACATAAATGGCATTTGAAACAGCTGTACCAATGATAGTATAAAGTGCGCAGTGTTCTAATCCATATCCCTGGAGTTTCGGATTAGTTTCAAAATCCGCACATACAACGCCTAAAACTACGGAACAGCAAATAATGTATCTCTCTTTTACGTTTGCGCTGTCTAATACACACAACGTACTCAAAGGCGTTCTCTATGCAAACAAGCTGCGATTGATGCCAGCGTAGCCTAGTGCCCACCCTAGCGTAAATACCGTTTTAGGCGCTACCGTCCCCTTTTGTGCTTTAAACCGGGGAAATGGACCAATTCGAAGCAAATAGATACGATACTGGGTATCAAAGTGACAACGCAATTATGTATCCTTGTCTTATTTTTTTTTTCATTAAGAGTTCACTGATCTCTAAAAAAAGCTAGTAAAACTGAAGCAGGTAGACTGGACTATAACATTTACCATTACCGAACGGTTTTTGAGGAAACAAGGAGAAATTTACTTTTATTCATAAGTTCAAGAGGCACACCGAGTAATATATCTCGGGACATTTCAAGACTTTGTAAATATACATAAAACCTTAAGAAAAATACATAAGTACATAGAAGAAAGACACGGATGCACACAACAAATACTTTAGTTGATTAGTGGTATGATGCACTATTCTGTGAATCTAGTTTAATTAATTAATTAGATTCTCAACAAAACGATACGATAACGATATGCACGCATCAAAATAGGTGTTCCAATTTTGAATTGCAAAAATGTTCGTGTGTGTGGAGTTATGTGGGTCCTGCATTGAGCCTATTGTGTAAGCAAACACGTACGTGTTCCAGAATCGTGGCACGCAGTGATCGATTGTCTCTGACTACCTCTCATGTAGTTGGTCATTGTAATTTCGCACATTATGTAAGATATTCTAGGATTATCATTCTTCTTGTCGTGTGAAAATTAATATCCAAAGTAGCGACCATCGTAAACCACATCGCTGCTTAACATCAGGCAGGATGGTGGTAAAATCCTTGTTCAATGTGTTAAAAAAAATAAAAGGTGTCTTTTCTCTTTGATTCTAATGAGTTGACTCATTACTAGTACCTATATTATTAAACGTTGTTTGCCAATATACATTGTTAACAGTGTTTTTTGCTATTATATGCATGTATCGTACTAATATTATAAATGCGAAAGTTTGTGTGGATGTGTGTCCTTATTTAACGCAAAAAGTACTGGACTGATTTTGATGAAACTTGGCAGCATTGTAGCTTATAAACTAGAATAACATAATATAGGCTATAAAGTATATCGGTAAAACAACGTTTTCCAGATCAGCATATAAACCTTCCTCAAAAAATTACTCTATCTACTAAAGAAAACCGGATTAAAATCCGTTTTAAAATCTAAGCATAGATAGCGACAGACAGCGGAGGATTTTGTTTTATAGGTACTCTGTATTGATAAATACCTATTGACTTTATAATATTTACATATGTACGTACCTACAGTTAGGAAGAATTGGGTTGTGAAAGTAATTTTGGATGAATTGATGAACCTCATAACAATTTTCAGACTAGCTCTCTGAAAAATTGCAACACTGTTATTCGACACTGTAGCTGATGTCACATCGGTTCTAAAACCGAATGTGCTCGATCTGCCACAGTAACATGTGATATACCCGTGAATACTCAGCATTGCCAAATTGCTTGGAGGTTTTGCGGTTTTCATTGCGATATTGTGATACACCGGTTCGTTTGCATTGATTTATAGACACGTACACCTAGTTTAGGTACTCACCTCCCGACCTCGTTTGAAATTGCGGTAAGTGAATATGAAATGTGTTTAGGATGATTTTTTTTATGTATAAGTTCGCATTGCTAATTTTAATTCATTTTTGATATTAGGAACGTACTTTTTTATTACTAACAAAAATCCTAAAAGGATTTCCACAGACTAGGAATTCCTAGTCTCGTCGCACTTGAAGACAGCATAACACAGCATGTTTAACGTAACCTGTAGGTACTATAATTTTAACACGATTGTTATTCGATTCTATTACCGGTGAATAGAATTCAAAATCTGCGACGCAGATATGCAACAACACGGGGTTCTGTTGAACGTTGTCGGGAATGTAAAGCTCCACAAGCCGATTTTTTTCTGTAAAATAAAGTAGATGGTAGGATATTTATTTACCTATATTATGTTCGGGTCTGAAAACCTCATTATGAGTCGTCCTCGACCTCTTTGCTGAGGTGGAGGCGGGCGTCGGTGTTTCCGTCTGCCAGCCGCATCCGGTGAAGAATAGGCGCGAAACTGAAGCGCTAGGCGCACAAAGTTTACCGAGTTTCTGAGACACTTCGGTAAATTGTTTAAACGGCTTTTACTTATTTCCCACAATGAAGGCTGAAGTTTTACTAAACGTTATTATGAAACTGAACTTTTTTTATAGTTACGATTTTACCGTTGCCTCTGGCACGACCCGTCTAATATATTTTTCGATAGTTGTTAGACTAGCCTTTATCAACGTAATAAGAAAGACTACACCGACGTTAATTTTAACTAAGCATTTCTGTCTGGAATGCAGTTGACCTAGGTGAGAAATGCATGTTTACCGCGGCTCGGCTATGTCGCGTTTATGTACCTACTTGCATAACTATCCGCTTCAAGTTTAAATCAGAACGGCAGCCGACGGAATCTCCTTTGAAATTCCACATTCTCTAAAGTGAATTTCTCTATTAGTTATACCCATATAGAAAATTCAATAACCTATCGAATCGTTCCCGAAAGAAGACGGCAATAACTACACGTTGTTGGTTCATGGTAATCTCTTACTAAAGGGTAAATACATTTGAAGAACCTAATTCTGTATAAACTTTAACCTTGATAAGAGATCAAAGTAATCTGGCCAGGCTCTGGTAAGTTTATCTCTGATATCGGATTGAACAATGCTTGGTTCCTGGATGCAATTCCTTTCCTAAATGGAATGTGGATTGTTATCGCTCCAATGATTTCTCGACCAACGAGGTGGGATGCGCTACAGATTTCCTATACTTGTTATACCCGTCATGCTCATAAAGTGAACTTAGATAAAATTGTACATAGAGGCGGTACTGTTTCAGAAAAAAAACTTACCGAAAGCGGAAAAGTAAATAACTTTAGCAGCCAGAGATTTTTGGGTGATACATTTTTTTTCGCACTTTTTCGAATCACTTGTCTCTTATGAACAAATAAATGAGAGACAATCTGACAGGATAGTGACAATCAATTCACCAATAGTGTTTTATAAGACGAGCAAACCTAGCGCCAGAGTTTCTAAGATTTCTTTCGATGACAAAGACAGTCACTTTGTCGTTCCATAACTATTGTTTTGACCGTGTTGTTTGTGGTCAATGGCGTTGTATATCACCATGTTCTAATGCTCTTGTGTCATAAAGATCTATCTATCTCGAACGACAGTGCAATATATCGGACATCCTTAATTGATATCTTCCACATCCAGATGTTGCCAGGCGGAATTTTACTGAACTCGTTACTCAGGCGTGGAATGTAGCAGGTAGCAGCACCTGATACAACCAGAAATGTTTGTTGAATTCCCTCCGGGGGTACACCCGAGTTTCTCATTGTAATGGTAATGTTGCTCTTGATATGACAATGTCAACTCACAACAATTTTTCCAGGGTTATGTGAACTTTAGTTTCGTCGAAAACGGGAGGTTATACAGGTTATTTTAGCTGGTTACGGGATAACAAACTGTCTGTCTGGCTTAGCAGAATTTGCTGCGGGCTTGCCAAGTGTAATTTAAAATTCTGCTCTGTTCTATGTTCCTGTACATTTGTGGACTAGCTGAGTTTGACAGTTTTAATATGTCGGGAGCTAACATTGTGTGACAATGCTATGTATCAAAAGGCATTGCCCAGCGTTTCATACTGTTACACTCTTTCAGTAACTGCATAGGTATGTGCGATCAAATATGTTTTTTTATAACATGTTTCATGTTTGTTGGATAAATCTGGATATTTCGCTCATGGGTGTTCTTGTGCTTGTTAAATCCAATGTGTATCTGTAATAATAACATGATGTAGCTGAGGCATGGTAATATTTCGCAATATCTGGACTTAAATGTTTCTTAAACGAAACAACGCAGTTTATACTAGCAGCGTTAAACGCGGTTTTACCCTGGTATGACCGTGTCATGATACATCACTCTAACTTCCTTCCCTCTTCATAATAACATTATCCCTGAGCAACACACGCTCACCTGATCCCCAATTAGGGTAACTTGCAGCAGGGACATATGACACAGATAGTACATACATAAATAAGTATACATGTACGTCACGCCCGTTTCTCAGAGATACTGGCAAATCTTTTTCACCTCTTCCACATCTATACCATTCACAGATATTTACATAAAATGTGTAAAACATTGAGACAGACAGACACAAGCAACGAACGCGACTCATCCATGGTTTTCTTTTTAAACAAAATGTATGTATGGAAGTCGAAGCGTGGACCGTTATAGCAACGCCACATCTGCTCATTATTAAATTAATAGTGTTTGAATATTTTCTTCTCTTTTGTTTCATTCGAAAATGTAATTCTTTGAACTTTCTTATTACAGTGTCTATCGGAAATTGTCATGCATCCAGTAATCTATACTAATATTATAAAGCTGAAGAGTTTATTTGTTTGAACGCGCAAATCTCAGGAACTACTGGTTCGAATAGAAAAAATATTTTTGTCCTGAATATACCATTTATCGAGGAAGGCTTTAGGCTATATAACATCACGCTGCAAGAGTGAAAAAGAATGGAAAATGTAAAAAAAAAACGGGGCAATTATTCATCATTGAGGCTTCCGATGTGTGCGCTGCGAAAACGGTTCAAGATACCAAAAATATATGTATGAAATAATTATTCCTCTTGAAATGATCTAAAAAAATGTCCACGTATATGTCTATCTTTTAAGATTAACTCACTAGAAACGTTTTTATGGTAATCAAATTCGGTCGAAATTAATGCTTTATTTGTTATAATATTATAAAGGGGAAATAATTATATGGTTCTTTATAACGAATAAAAGCTACTTGACGAAGGAACGAAAAAGAAAACGCGTGTAACACCGCGCGGTACAGCTAGTAGTAGATATAGGTGCTTACATAATATATTTATGAATGGTAAATGTTATTAGACACCTAGGCAATTATACTTGTTCAATGCTTAACCGTATTACTAGTTGTCGACGCTCTACTATAATTGGATTGTTGGACTCCTTTGCCTCATTTATCCAAATCGGATTTGGCAGCTGAATCGCCAATATTCAATGATATGATGGGATTGGGAAACGCTTTATTAACGCTCGCGTGAACGAAATTACGGTTTCTGTATGAACGATCATTCCACTTATTCGGATATGATTCGATGTTATTGTAACGTGATGATAAAACGTGAAGTATAATTATATTGTTTACACACAAAACGTATCTGTTTCGTGCTATGAAATAGAGCGAGCTGAATAAAAATGTTGTCAACTTAATTTGTCAGTCCGTCGTTTATCACGATTATATAAAATTTACTCTACTTTTTGTACATAACGTTTGCTTTTCTTTTATGTCATTATTAAAAAATCGCTTCCCGCTGTCAGTCCCTGTGTATGCTTGGATCTTTTAAACTACAAACGGATTTTGATGCGAAACGGATGTTTTCTTTAAAAGATATATAGAATTTGGACGAAGGTTTATACTCGTGTGCATAACTCGTGTAATAATTGTCCTGTCTTAAGTCTATAACAATCAATAACATAAAAATCAAGGCCACTTTTCGTTGTCATGGTATAACTCCGGAACGGGTGGACCGATTTCGCAAATTCTTCCTTTGTTGTGCTTATTAATGACAGCAGAAGATCCTTATGAAAGAAAAAAGTGACATCCACTGCTGGGCACAGGCCACCCTAGATATTTATATTAATAGTTAAGACAGGACAACGTCTGTCGAGTCCATTAGTCTATTATATAAAAATCAAAGCCATTTTTCGTTGTCATTCCATAACTCCGGAACGGGTGGACCGATTTCGCTAATTCTTCTTTTGTTGTGCTCACTAATGACAGCAGAAGGTTCTTATGAAAGAAAAAAAGACACCCACTGCTGGGCACAGGCCACCCTAGATATTCATATTAATAGTTAAGACAGGACAACGTCTGTCGAGTCCATTAGTGGGTCATAAACACGCAAGGAGTTTATAATACACGACGAGACCAGAATCCCATAAAGTAATGTTGTTTAGTTCGTATAACACGGTTGTATAGCACTAGATGAATGGTCACTGTCACAGGACGTAAACTACACACATCAAAAGTGTCTAGGGATCAAGAACATTTTTAGCTCTAAAAAAAATCTAATTTATTTATATTAATCTAATCTTCTGGATTGGTCTCCTACCTAATTCCTCATGCCTGTATCAATGACATATCACCACATTTTGAATAAATTATGAATGAATTCAGTTTTTGTAAAATATTTTCTTGATTGCAATCTTCTAAAATGTACTTGATCCCTAGACACTTTTTATGTGTGTATATGGTAAGGATTAACATTCGAAAAGTGTTCTCCAATACTTGTAAACAGATAGATGCAGTAATTTTTATGTAACCTACCCACTTAAATTTGTTTTTGTTTGATTTTATTTTATGTTTTTGTACTTGTTTTTATGTCCTGACATTGTTTTTCTATGTTACCTATACTTGTTTACTGCATTCACCAATGATGTAACTACCTAAAATTTATCTTTGTTGCACGAATAAATAAATTTTCTTTCTTTCTTTCAATGCGAATATAGAATTTCGACAGATACTCAATCCACGGCTTGTTCGTGAAAAATCGATGGCAATATTGAAAAGCTTTTTAAGAAAAATAAAACGACTTTACGGCCGGCATAGGCTGTCAACTTCAGGAGTTGCCGGAGAACTTTGTAGCATGTTTCCAGCTCTTACGGACGGCTCATTCGTCCATTTGTACGTTGAACTAGCAGCTGTAAAAACTCGCGTATCTTGAGGGGTCATTTTAGTTGTCTTGTTACATTTCTTGTGTTGCCTACGTCTTGTTATATGAAGTTAAATGGCCGTTTACTTTGGTCATCAACTTGTTAGATGTTTCTTTGCAAGTAGTTGACCTGGCTCGTTGCGCCTGGAGGGTTTCGTTTAGTCTTAGTTGGATGGTTCTATCAGAAATTGCATCCTCGTGTTCAATGCGGAATACATATCCTGAACCTACAGAAAAAGTCTGTTTGATCGTCCGTATTCAACAATAATTATAATAATGGTAAATGCGCGAACTCACTGATACTCGCTGTTTATACAACCAATACATTCAATCTTCGATACGACCCGATCTTCAATTGAGCGGATATATTTCATTATCATGGTCGAGATAATACAGCCCATATTACTTGGAAATAGAAACGGGAAATTTTATTTAAGTATGTTATTCGCCCTCCGTATTCAATCGTGTAATTTTTTTTTCATGTACGGGTGCGTACGGTATATTTATTGAAATCTTTCCTAACATTGCGTCGTACAAAGCATTTTCTATATTATATTAGACTGATGAGAAACATATTGGTTTTTAAAAAAGTTATTGATGTAGATTTCCAACAAATTCTGACACTGAATTATTCAATATTTTACTTTGTAAAAACGTAATAAATGCGAGTAAGATCGCGAGGATTCCTCTAACTACATAATTGTACAATTATCCGTGGACAGTTATTCTATGTATTACAATTTACTAACGTGTCACCGTGCAGATTTTTCCTGGAAAATCATATGCCGTTATGGAGTAAAACTCGTAATCACTTGAGCTGTGCATAGTAGGGTAAAAACTTACTTATTGCCTGATTTCACATGCTATTTATATTACTGGTTGCGCCCGGCGGTTTACCCCATTTATGATTTTTGCCATAAAATATGTCCTAATCCAGATTTTAATATATATTTCCCCCTAGTTTAGTCTAATGTGCGGATTAGTTTTTCCGTGAAGTATTTCTTAAACACAAACATCACAGTCGCATGTTACAATCTTTTTAATATAAAATATGAGCAGTATTAGAACCATAATGTCGTTGGTTTTGTTTCAAATCCCTTTCTCGTTTTTATTTAAAAATGTAATTTAATTAACCTCCGTTTTTAACATTTGCATAACTTCATTAAATTATTGTCTTAACGACTGTCTACTAATAGAAAACATAACATAAACATACTTTGTATGTGTGACATCGTTTATATTAATAGAATTCTCTACGAGACAGTTCCCTGGGGGGGGAATAAAAATCGCATCCTGAAGGAATTCCTCCGGAACATTCACCGGTCTATTTCTGATGTTAGTGTAACTTGTTATTTAGTCCAGCAAGACATCTTTCCGGAGGTCTGTCACTTTCATTCAGTACAGGAAATTTCCTATTCGAGCAAGACATGCAGCGAAATAGTTATTATCTTTCTAAAATAAATCTATATTAGACCTTTTATAAAATAAATAGGTACTATGGAGGATTTTAATCCCAAGGCGTTGGATCATATTCCATTTGAGTGTAGCACAGTAAAATGAAACCATAGAAAAAGCTGCAACATCTCAAACCTGTTAAATATTTGAACAATTACAGTCATAACACAAAAAGTTGAAGCCGGAAATATATTTTTCAACACATGATCAATCAGCGGTAGAACGTTTACATAAGTAGGATCTGAATTATTAACGATTATTTCCTATGACCCTTACGTAAATAGTTTATTTAAATTATTGTTTTAACAAACCATACGTGCGTATTTTATAGTCGTTACAGATAACCGCATTAGGTATATCAATATATAATTCCGGCGGCAAGTTGTGCCACAATTTATGAATGATATAATCAAGTCATTGCATTGCCACACGTTGACCGTGAGAAAGTAATCATCAAAACCCACGAGATGCTTGTATTATCTCAAGTGGGGGTGAGTGAACAGCGCGAACGGTGCAACGAGGGAGTGCAGCAAGCGTCGCAGACAGTCTTCGGCACACCGGCGCACGCACACCTCCCCGAACGCTTCTTTGCGATAATAAACAGTTTAATTAGTGTTTTATCTCATCGTTGTAACTTTTTTTTTTATTCTTATGTACTTTACTTTTGTTATTTTACAAAGTTATTTCAGTCACCGTTATAAAACATTACGTGCGTTAGATTTTCATCTAATAAAAGTGATCAAACGGAAAGGACTAGCAGTATGCCGGCAGCGTATTAGTACTACAAGGCGATCTATTTCCGGGCGCGGGCGTCGGCCCTTCGCGCGTGTGTTTTAGCGGCGTCTCTCATTCTGAATTACGAGATGCGCGAGCTCAGCCGCGGGGGCTCGCTCGTGGCGGCCACGATAGCCGCTCTGCACAGTCGCTCGGCAACCGACGGGAAGCACCGACCCGCCAAGCACCTGCTGCCCCGCGCGCACCGGGCCACCTCCGAGGAATCCCGGAGGCGCTCTTCCGCCTACAGCGAGCGACCTCTCTCAACTGCTTCCGAAGCTTCCGAGCGCTACTCACCCTCAGTGCACTCCAGTGAGGAGCCGCCCCCACACGACAGTACGTAGCATCTCGTCGCGGTGACGTATCATCACACTGGAACAACGCCAAATCTAAATAGAATTGGCTAGTGTCGCCTGTGCTGTGTAGTTGTCGTGCAGTGTCAAATGTGCGGAGCCTCATGTCTGACCGGGAGTATCTCACGGAGCCCTATGAGGAGGAGGAGCGCGCGGCGGCAGCCAGTCTGCACCCCGCCGTGTGCTCCTACATGTACTCACCGATGGGTTAGTAGACACGAGGCTCCGTAGTTAAATGGCTTGTAGTGAAATTCTTATCGTTTTTCTTCTCTCGTGACAGGCGCCGATTCGGATTCTCCCGAAGAGGATACAGTGAAGTGCCCGTCCTGGACTGGGGCACCGTGTCCCCCGAAGAGAAACGACTCTTCAGATACCGAATCTAGTTCTTCCTCCAGTCAGGAAGAATCCGATGACGGAGATTATGGACATGAAGCGAACGATGCAATGTATCGTACCCTGACTCCCAGCCGGAGGCTCGATGCCTCGACACGACGTGACGACGATTTCACATGGATGCCCCCGGAAGATAACGGAGAACCCAAATCGATGGACTCTCGTGTCGCTGACTACGCTTCGGGAAGTCTGGACCGGCGCAGACGAGGCGCGGGAGATAGACATGAGCGGGATCGAAAAACTAGATCGTCTGTTTCGAGCAAACCACCCCTGCCAGGTGGCAGTGTCCGCGCTTCACCCAAGCCACGTCGTCAGCGGCACGAGGACACACCATCGGACCTGCAGCGGCGGTGGAACTCGTATGAGCACTTCCGGTACCCGGAGGGCGGGTGGTGGCCGCCGATGTGCTGGTGCCACGGACCGCCGGCGCCGCCGCCACCGCCCTGCTGCATGCACGAGCGCGCCTGGCCATCGCACCCATCCTTGCCGCCCGTGCCCGCCAGAAGCTATAACAAGGTACGCGCCAAGCAACAAGGTCGGTCGTTCGTTATACCGGTCAATGGGATGCGTGGTGCGTCGTCTCAATGTTGTGCCAAAACATATTTATGTGTTGTGCGTTTCCCGACCCGACGACGGCTCACGGTGTTCACTTTGTTTGCAGAATGACGCAGAGGATCGCGTGCGACGATTAGAAGCGGATAAGGAGAGCTTGCACCTTCAAGTGCAGGTGTTGTCGGAGCAGGTGCAGGCGCAGAGCGAGAAGATGGCGGACCTGGAGCGGGCTCTGCTTGATGCGAGGCAAAGACTTGACGATGCTGAACAACGGTTGCAAAAGGTTAGTTACCTACAATTTCAAATTGTATTATGGTTACTAGAATGCCCGCTACACATTCCTGACTATTTTTAAGAAAACAATTTAATTAAATGTTCCTAAATGTGTTTTTTTGAAGACATTGTTTAAATTCTAGTTTTCTACTCTCTAATTGTACATTACTAACTCTAATTGTACATTTTAAAGTACAATAATCTTAAACTTCAGAAGAATTTATACTGTATAACTGTATGGAGTATGGTTTACTGCAGCTTAATATTCATTCGGCGCAACCTAGATCCTTCGGACTTGAAGCCGTCTATTGAATAATCATATCGGCGTGGGCTGCGGTTCTTGGGGATTTGCTAACTACTGGATTGAAATACTTGGTTGCTGACTCTGTATCTATTGAACCTTGTTAACAATTTTCTTCATTGGAAGGAGAAAATTAGACGAGATACGATATTTCAGTGCCATATTGTAGTGTAGTATTCAGTGTGACTTGTGCTTAAGTAACATTTCAGAATATGGACCTACATTAATAAATATTATTATTAAAACACAAAAACTAGCCACGAGCCCAATTATACAGATATATAGCTTTTTCCGTAGTAGTGCAACGGTTAGAGAATTGTCTCATGTGTTAGTGAGTTTTGAGATGTCTTTGTTAAAGTAAAATGTAAACTAAAGTAAGCAAATAAATAAATATGCCGGGACATTTTTACACGCGGTCACCTGACCCCATAGTACCCTGTACTATGGGTGCCAGAGACTGATACACTTACATTAATACTTTTAAATACATACATAGACAAATAAATAAGCAAAGGCTTCAGTTTACCGATCTTATACAGCAGTTTATTTTTCCTTTCGAACTAATATTGTCATAAGATTTACTTCTCAGTTTACGTTGAGTTTTTCATTCGTTATCCCTGATTACCATTAAAATATAACCATCTGAATCTGAAGAATATAAGCAAAAGCTAAACAATAAGGCGTAGAATGCCACTAATGAGTTCTTTTCGTAGGAGTTTTCGTGGGATTAGAGGCAAAGTAAAGCCTCCGTTGGTTCAAACATTCCTGTCGTCTGTCAAAGATTTGTTATGCACAAACTAGGGAACTATTTGCTCAGAGAGCGTTTGAACGCGCTAAATTGTCTGCACAGTTTTTGCATTCATAGCACTCGACGGGGCGAGTATGGCGGCCGCGTTGGATTTATCCACGAGGTTTACGAAAAGCTTTTGCCTAGTACAAAGCTTACTGGCGTGTAAGTCTAACTTATGTGGTATTCTCAGTTTGTACACGACTGTAGTAAGGTTCAGTTTTATAAAGCAAACTTCGACTGAATGACAAGTTTTGAAAGTGAATACCAAATACAAATAATATTATTTGGTGTTTTCTAAACGTACACGTACTAATATTTTCTTTATACCGCTACATGCCTAATGGTAGTGCCAATAGTTCCAAACATTTTACAGTAAAAAATGTTTTGGTCCTTTTAAGTAAAATTACTTTTGTGATCACAAGGTACTTTTCTCATGTTATACGAGATGCCATGTCATTAAAAAAAGTCATATTTTATAGTACTGTACGCCCGACTAGTACTTTTATAAAGTACTAGACTTTATAAAAGTACTAGACTTTATAAAAGTACTAGTCGGGCGGAACGCCCCCAAATTTCATTCGCGTAGTTTCAGCATTGCATACAAACTATAACACCCTCTATACAGCGACCAGTGCCACAGTATCGGGATAAAAAGTATCCTATCCGTCTCCTGGACTTAGCTACCTCTCCAACAACTTTCAGCCTAATCGATTCAGCCGTTCTTCATTTATAAATAGTGTAACTAACACGACTTTCTTTTATATACATACAGACTAGTTGGTCCGGCAAACATTGTTTTGCCAATATAAATTATGAACAGCTATAAATTATGAACCTCTGCTATCATATTCATGTATACATATAAACCTTTCTCAAGAATCACTATCTACTAACGAAAACCGCATAAATCCGTTGCGTAGTTTTAAAAATATATATATTTTTATAGGACAGACGGCGGGAAGCGACTGTTTTATACTATGTAATGAAGATTTCCAAAATAAAATAATCGCACCCGAAATAACACGATATAATTAATAAATGCATACGAACATTAATGGGACTTGAAAAAAAATTTGCTGTTGTAATATTTTTTTCTACGAAATAGTATTTTTAAATGGCTTCAGTATTAAATTACAAATGATGGATGAAATGAACTTGTCATAGATTTCTTTGAAGTGCTTTTACTGTCATTCTTCGGTATACTGACGGCATTTTCCCCCTTTGTGTTGTGCATATGAAATTGTTTGAAGCTTCGCCAAGCAGACAATAAGGTTAGACGACCACAGTCCCTTGGTTTCTACATGTTGGTGTACGGGTTGTACCTACATATTACGTATGTTAAGACGGTTGCAAATTTCTTTGCTTTGTTTTAAATTAGTCGTACAAATATTCAATTTTTTGGCTATTTCTTTCTTGATAATACTGGGATATTTTCACACAAGGTCCCTTGTACTCAAACTAGGATAGCTATGTACATACCTCTATAATATAAGGCCCCATAAACTGATATTACTTACATTCATTTTTGTTTTTAAAGAAATGCGCACAGATATCACTCAATATTGTTCACCTGGTATATAGGCGCGAATATAATCAAAGACAAGCTCGAACTTACCTTTGTTATTACTTACATTGTCAGATTTTAATCTGCTGTACGATGAATCTGTTGGAAGTAATACATAAAATACTTAAGTTTGTGATCATGGAAAATGTTTTTTTGCCCAAAAATATTTTCACCTTAGATTGTAACAAAGATGTAGTTTATTTTCAAATTACTTTCTGTCGTCTTATGTACTTAGTAATCAAGATCCCTAATTGATGGATTTTGTTTAGAATACAACATGTGCGGATAAAATCGGACGGTGAAATATGTATCACCAAGTGCATCAATTTGTTTGCCCGCGTGAACAAACTCTTGGTCACAGCTGCCTATGTATCAAACATAAATTAAAATAAACATTATTTGAAAGGGCCGTGAAATGTAAACAATTTACGTTCCTTACTACTGTAAGAAGTGCATCCGTTGATTAATAGACGAAAACATATAAGATGTTTCCTCCCAATATTATTTATTTTGTGCTCTAATTTCGTAACCATATTGAGAAAATAGGTTAGAGTTGGTGGGGCGATGTGGAAACTTCCTAGTAGCTCTACTAGAGTATAGTAAATAAAATTGCCATTATCAGGTCATAAAAAATCGAGCAGTGCAACGGAGACTGCTACAGACACGTGTTTTACTTTACGTCAGTTATGATTGAAGTTGCAGGCATTGCCTAATCATAATGTTATTTTTTGCTGTCGAAGTACTTACCTACTACATCATCAGCCCATATTCCTTCACTGTTGGGCATATGCATCTCCAATTCACGCCACACTGTGATTTGTTTTCGGCTTCTCGCCTCCAGCTTCTGCCAGCCTCGTTTACCCCAACGGCCATCGGTTCTATTGCCATTTCAGCTTACTAATCCGATGAGCTATATATGTCGATGACTTCTGATGTTTTCTGTCGGATCACTACATACATAAGTAAACTCGTGTTCTTTATTTTTTATATTGCTTACCATCTACTTTTGTACCTACACATGTTTTTACAAATAAATTATCTTTATCTTTATCTTTATCTTTAAATCTCAGTGGGTTGGACGTAATCTATGGAGAGGTTACCTTTAGGTTAAACATTAGATCAAGAATATAGTCGGGATGAAAAGTGGCGAGCTCATTTTACAATAGTCCCTGTTGGACTTTTTTTTTTGTAATATTTACTTGCACGTTTTATTTAGTATTTTAACGTCACTGATCACCAGCTTTATTCTTGATAGCAACTTTATTCTTTCATTTCTTTACCGTTGGGAAGTCACACTATGCCCTAGTGACATAGGCTACATTTTATCCCGAAATTCCAACGGTAACGGATAAAAACGTGAGTAACACCGCGCGGCACAGCTAGTATTACATAAATGTATCGTTAAACACAATTACTTACTGTGTAGTAACTTATATCAATTAAGCCGCCTTCCATGTCTACGATCGGAGATCTCTTAATGCTAATGTCACCTTAGAAAATGTGTATGTTTGCGTGCGCTCACGAGACGTGCAGCGTCTCGCGAAAGTAGGTATAATCATAGTGTACGGCACGGGCGATTGTGTTTTTGTAGTTCATAAAAATAAATCTTATTTTTTCCTATTAAATTAAATTAATAATGGATGATATGTTTTGGGATCTTTCGTCTTTTGTTGATGTAAAATGCTAAGTAAACAAGATATAATGAAATCCTTTAAAAAATTTTGCTGTCCTAGAATTATAACGACTTGTACTCTTGCAAGAATTATCGAATTTAAGCTTTTTAACAAGTAAATTTAACATAGGATCTTTGCTCCAAACGCGCATTATCCTGTGTTTTTGTTATTTTATGAACCAAAATTAAAAGTAGTCGATCTAACTCACAAAGTTCAAAGTAAAGTCACAGATACAGTAGACTTTTTACTATGAGCGTATCCTTGAATGCCAAGGTTGAATATTCACGGAATTAGATCATGAAGCTAATGCGGTGACGGCATAGCGAACATACCAACATGTTTTAAAATTGAGTGGTAATTGACAGTTTTACATACAAACATTTTCTTTTAGAATTTACTTGACAGCCTGCGTACAATTTTGTTGTTCTACATAAATAATTTTAAAGACGTCTACCAGTACTAGTCGCCTGCACATACGATCCCCCCCCCCGCGCTCCCATTTATCGGGTTTGCCATCATCAAATCCTGATTCCCTTATCATGGGATCTACTTGGTAAAATCTTATTAAAAAAAAAATCACTAAAATCGGTTCATAAACGACAATGTTGTCCGCGGACAAACACATAAGTATAAAATACGGCCGAACTAAAGAAGATTCCTTTTTTGAAGTAGTATATAAACGTAGACATTGCTATTTATATTATACCAACATGTGTGGATATATTCTTCTGACAAATCCTTAACATGTACGTTCATCTACAAGCAACAATTAGTACCGTATTACGTGGATATTGTAGTAGGAATTCTCAAGCTAATCATCGCTCCTTCGTTTGGCAGCAATGGCACATCAAAGAGATAAAGCAATGTCATGAAAATATTATAATATTTTTTGCCCTTTTTCATACTTGTTTTGATGTTTCGGAGTTAACAGCTGAAGGCTTAAATAATAGGACCAGTCTATGCTTACAACAACATCCAAAATAAAACTTAAATTAGCTCATGCTTGTCCTTACTAATATTATTAATCGGAAAGTGAGTTTGTTTGTTCCGCATTCACGCCGTAACTACTGAACCGATTGCTTTGCAATTTTGCATACGTAAAGTTAGAAGTCCGGATTAAGTAATAGGATAAAAAGTATCCCGGAATGATATTCCCGAGGGAAGCTTAGATTTTTCCGTAGGAATGATAAGTTTTCTTATAGTTGTCCTTGATGCCGCAGTATAACCGAAGTCCACGCGAACGAAGACGCGGGCGGAAAGCTCGTATGAAATAAAGGGCAATATCCCTCTAGAAATCTTTGTATAGTATAAAACAATGTTGCCTCCCGCTGTCTGTCCCTATGCATGCTTAGAGTCTCAAAACTACGCAACGGATATGGATGCCGTTTTCTTTAGCAGACGGAGGTATTCTTGATTAAGGTTTATTTGTATAATACATGTAGAATAGCAGAGAAACAATGATACTTATGTATATTGACAAAAGAGCTAGTTACTAAATAAAATTTACTAATATCATATGTGCTATACATCCCGGTGAGAACCTTAACGGGACATTGCTGTTTAAACAAGCACATGTGCAAAACACAGACTTTGTCGCTTCTGCAATGATGGTCATGAAACTCACATACGCCTACTGAGTGAGTGCGGACCCCTGATACACAAACGATCCACACATCTGGGAAAACATATATTTTCATCAGATGAGGTGGTGAATCTCCTTATCAAAAAAGTACTTACTTAAGGCGCTCAAAATTGATATTGAAACTTTAATGGATTAACTAGGTGGCGATTACAACAGATCAGCAATGGCCGCAGTGATACTGGGCACAACAGGGCCCTTCAGAGCCACACAACAACAAAAAAATGTGCTATACATACGAGTACATAGCATGAGTCATTCCGAAAACAAAACTGCAGCTCGTAGCAGCAACCCTGTGTTAATTAGAGTTAGCGTAACGTTTTCATTTACGTATCCGTAATAATTGACCTTATCTTAGCAACGCAAAATGTTGAATATACTTATTATTTTAAGACCTTTTGTACGATATCTCACCTGCGGAGTGATGTCGTAAAGTCTACGAATAAAATGGCAAGACGGCGGCGTGGTAAAATTGTAACACTAGCTGTGCAGAGGGGTGTTATTCACGTTTTATTCCATTCCATCGGGAATTTCGGGAAATAATGTCTAGCAAGTGTATGTATAAATATCTAGCAAACGCCTCTTTGGGACTGAAATGCTTGAAGTGTATTTTAATGGCTTTTATATAGCTTGCATTGTATTTTCTTTTTTTTTTAATTTCTAGTCTATTAACCTAGCAGCATTTTAATTGGAAAGTGATTATTGATACAGTCTAGAAATTTGAGATCGTAACAAACATACCAATCCTATACCGTTATAATAATAGTATTTGTAGATAAGTATAGATTTTTCCGTCTGGAAAAAAAAAAGTTTGACTCATGCTCATGAGTCACTTGTTATCAATAAATTATGTAATACTTAAATAAACAAAAGCAATAGGTTAAAATACCATTACATATTAGTGCAGTATGAAAACAACGGTTCTTTTTGTAAACAAACTGACATTTTTATCCCGTCGAACCCGCTTGGCAAACGTCCAAACGGTAATTTATACTGAGCTGTAAACGAATTTGTTTCACTACTTTTTTTTTTTTTACTAAACTACTAATAAGATTTCTTGTTAGGATTTGTTCCCTAAAATCTTGCTTTAAAAAATATCGTTCGGAATAAATTATATCCTGTCGTACTTCGTCCGCGTGGAAAAAAATTTTTGGTTAGATTTTTTTATTAGGTATATGAATTATTTTACAGTCACATATCGGGACGAGACATACACATATCGAGACTGTAGTCTAAAAAAAAACTAACGGTTACTATTGCATATATTATTAATTAGTAAGGGAAATCCAAGTCCCAAAGATCCCCTACAACCTCACAGACTTAAATTTTAAGACATTTATAGATATTGTCAAATAGATACCTACTTTGAAATCATTTTATTTGTCATGAGTACCGGAAACGAAAACCTTATTAAGATAAATAAATACTAGTACCTGGACGACCGAGCTTCGCTCGAAGTAAAAAAATCGATTATTTTCCTTCGATTTTTTCATAACCCCATCTCTAGTTACTTCAAAACCAAAACGTCCCCCGCATCATCCTACGTATAGCATAGTATTACTACTCGGCAATAGATGTCAGTAAGAGTCGTATTAACAATTTGAGCAATTTTCTCATGCCCCGAAACCACGCGTTTGCGAAAGATG
>SJJU01001332.1:0-19183 GCA_012932125.1 Conopomorpha cramerella | reverse complement strand
AAATACACTTCACGCCTTTTAATCCCAAAGCGGGGTAGACAGAGGCACTTGCTTAGAAAGCAAATGCCCACGGTTCACCAAGCGTATTTAACCCAAACGTAACAGGGGGTGAGCCCATCGCCGTTAGAGGGTTCACACACCTTGTAGTGTGCGGGTTTCATCACGATGTTGTCCTTCACCGTACGAGACCTGGACCACAGACGCTCTCTAATAATATTATGATAGTATACCTTAAATCATTTTCAAAACAAGAAACCTAATTTGAACTGGAGAAACGATGACTCAGATACGTCGATTTATTGATGTCGACGATGGCGTCACGCGTTCAATTTGCGCTAGGCATTTAGGTATCAACAACAACTATTTGCACCCACGTTTACACTCGCTTTGCAATAATCGAAATTCCATTAAAATTTGTAACATGAACATGCGAGCAGCTGTAGTCGTTAGACCGGAAGGTTGTGGGTTTCAGTCCGATTGCAGGCGTCATCTGTAACAATAGGTCTATTTTTCTCTGGGTATGCTAAAGGACAATATTATGAGGAAGGAAAGAAACCTATATGAGTTGATTAGGTGTGGGCGAGTTATGAAGACGGTAAAAACTACAGGTAAATAATTTATACGTAAATATCAAATGATTCGATTACTGCTTCCAATATAATGTTTTAGTGATGAGCTATACTCAACTGAGTTGGTTCTGAAGAAAGTGATCTCCTTTATTAAATTCTAAAATTAAAGTGCAGTGTTTACTACAGTGTTTTTTTATGTTGTACGAATTAACTCAAAAAGTTCTTCACAGAGGTCAATGATTCATTCACTATTCACTATCCATGACATATTATATATTTTATCGTAGCATTCCCACGGGAACGCAATAAACCGTGGACGACGCAGCGGGGTGTACCTACTCCTAGTAAATAATCAGAAGTGCGAGTTGATAGTTTACTCCACTCGCACAAAGATTTTTACACGTGCACAGTATTAGAGTTGCAGTTGCATATTTCATGCAACCATTTTAATTTCACTTCAAAGTAGCGACATAAAAAGCTATTCATACGCCTCCTCCGCAGCGGTATGAAAGTTTTAGCGTAACCGTTGCGAGCTGCGCTCATAATGACTTAAGCTGGCTGCACACCGTCAAAAATCAGTCAATAATGGACAATTTTATTGTGTGACAATCATTATACAAGATGACATTTTCGAGAGCTCAAAAACTGAAAAAAATGGGGGTCATATTAAATAAAAAATTGCAACTAAGTGTACATACAGTACAAGTGTTTGTATTTGACAATGCGCAATAAACTTAGTTGCGTCAATTGGTTCGCTTTAATTAACATAATAGGTAAATCAAATAAGGCACATTATTGTAGACTTATAGATTTAATACCTTTTTATAATTATACCTTTGTATAACAGTTATGTAACAAATGTATCATAATGATACTTAGCGTTGTTACTTTGGTTAAACGGCAATTCAAAGGTGCCTAATTCTGGTGACGGAATAAAAGCTGTTACTTCGTCTTTTGATTTTCCGGGCATTCATATTTCGAAAAAAAAAAAAAACATAACACTACAATAAGTTTTAAATTCGTTAAAATAAATGAATAATATTTTTTTAATTACGCACTCACTAACACAAAAAAAATCCCCATAACATGTCACATATACATTAATTTTTCTAGATAAAGTAACATTATATAAAATAAATTTCACACAGGTTAGTTTATCAAAAAGATTTTTTTTTGCGGTGCTAAATTAGCCGATTTTCTAATATTTCGACTATACTGTTTTGTATGCAATGGGGAAATTACTTTGTAGTTACTGTACCTACTTTTAATCTGACCGGAATTAAGAGTCGTGAACAACCTACAAAGGAACACGGTGTGCTCCACTGCTTACAAAGCAAAGGTGTATACAAACTTTTTTTAATTTTCAACCTTAGACTTTTCCATTTCGAAAGTACCACGTGCATCTTGAAGTTAACAGTGCAGCGTTGAGGGTATTTTTCTTCACTCTTGCTAATTGTGTATTAACTAATTAACTTTTAATTAAATTAATGTCGCATTAACTAATTGTAATATGCAGGGTGTTAAGTTTTCTTGCGATGTTTGCCTCCATCATAGTATTACTGCATTATTGGTTCACTCCGTGGTGGTATAATGTGTATTGGGTACAAACTGGGTACCTGCGTCCCTAAAGCCTCCCACATCTGCATAGTATAATAGTCACTTTTCAAATATCTACGGAAGGAAACTGATATTGATGTTAGATCAAATAATCAAAGACACACTCGACTCGGTCCACTCGTGACCACGACGCATGCAACTACGTCGAGTAAAATAAAAACAAAGGTAAGCTCCAGCTTATCTTTGATTATTTTCGCGCACATAGGCCCTGGTGAACAATATTGAGTTTTGATATTGATGTCATGATAATCCTACACACTGAGACCTACGTATATGAATCCCACATCAGAAACTTAGGGAATGCATCAGCCTTAAGGGAAGGCACCTCAAAAGCCTGAATGTATTAACTTGGTCGCGTTGTGGTCCGCCTTCCTTGAGCCTTTTGTGGGAGGACGCTTGACACACATCCTGTGTCGCTCATACGACGTAAATATCTACTTCTTATGCGGAGGTAACTACTTCAACACCTTCATAACATGATGGTTGCTTAGAACAATGAAGTGAGCTTATATTTTTAGGCGACTTTAAAAAAATTGGTTACTCTATTCGACCGGTATACATTTTTGGCCGGTTACCGGTAACTAGTGTAATACCTTTTATGGTGTGAAAGTATAGCTCATTTGCAGCCTAAATGGGGATAGAGACCGAAGCCGTTTTTTTATTTTTAAAATTCTCATTATTTTGAGATTTGACGTCTTGCCGTTCTTCTGGTTGTCCTATTGTAAAAACGTGATGGGAGTATTAGGTTATGCAACTCCGTAGCACACTCTCCGAAATGTACCCGATAGAAGACAGATAGGCTCGCAACTTTACGGCGATGATCTAGGCTTTGTAGCCGAGAATCAAACAGCCTGTTGTCACCTATGAGCCTTCTAGCACGCCTCTCTATTGCCTCCAGAGCCTCAAGCTGGTATTTGGCTGATACGTCCCAAAGATGAGAGCAGTATTCCATACATGATCGAACTTGTGCTTGGTACAGTATGAGCAACTGTTCCGGTGTGAATTACCATCGCACCTTCGAGAGGATGCCCAGCTTCTTGGCTGCGCGTTGGGCCGTAGCCTCAATATAGGAGCCAAAGTTGAGGTTGGAGGTTAGCGTCATGCCCAAAAGCTCCAGCCGATTGGCCAATCCATAACAATCAAAAAGTTACGGGAGATCAAAGTTTAATTTTTTTCAAAAATAATATTATATTTTAACTTTGAACCCCCTTTATTTACGATCCCATACAAACTAAAAAATTCTAAAATACAACATCAAATACAATCATCTGATTATGCTATTTGTATAAAGATATCGTTTTTTTTTTGCTTTTCGAAAAATTTACACCATACATCCAAACATATTCAGCAAAGAAGCCAAAAATAATATAGCACAAGAGGAAGTATGTATTTGAGGTTGTCTCAAACTATAAACCTACAAGCCCAAAAACTACACTGTCTACACATTTTCAACTACAGTTTTTCCTATTGATATCTCGTAATGGATGACATTTTCATTGAAACATCGCATTGTCTGAAATTCTGGCTACAATATTACGATATTATTTCCACCCGACTCCACGGTCATTCATAAATCTCTTCATTAAATCACTTCGGTTTCCAGTAATGCTCACTGTGTATTTACTTAAACTTATAGAACAATATCCGGTGCTGGATTCAAAGTAAACACGAATTGTTTTCAATATCGCAAGACAAACAGTGGCGGGCCTGTTACCAAAACATAACATCGTCGAGTTCTATTTCCGCGCCGCACTGACGCCCCCCCCTGTTTAATCGCGAAACACACCAGTAGTGCAATTCTCGTATTTTCGTCGATACTAAAAACGTCTCAACTTAGTCCAAACTATCTTGTTACTATCGTTCTCGTGTTACTATCGAATTTCAATAGTACGTCAAACGGCTCGGAATCGTCAAAGCGTATTCTCGTAAACAAACAAGAGTAAAATTATTCTTCTCAAACAAACGGTATTCTGGTAATTTTTGAACTCGACTAAACTCGAGCGTAAGCTAAACCAAAACGTAATCGTGATCGAGCAAAAATACGAGAATTGCACTACAGATGCGTTTTTTATAACCCAGTAATGGTTGATATTCACTAACTCGGCTGTTCGATAAGACGATTTACTTACAGTGATGGCGTCAGAGAACCGTATGTTAATTTACCAGACATTTCAAGATGGTTTATGGACAGGTACAATGGATTTTGGTGATTGGAAACTGTATATTAAGACATATCGAGTGCAGTACATAACTACATACATGTAATGAAGTCAGAGTTTGGTTTTTATGCCTTTTATATTGTAAATTCACTGTCTCCAGTTTATTTTTTTCAAAACCGTACTTATGCATTATATGTACTTCCATACATAGATTGTCATACGCTTGACTCCCAGAGAGATAGACAGGATCAAAAGACTTAATTACCGTTCGAATTTATTTATACTTTTAAGCCCTTTCTGTGACTTAGGTTAATCCTTATCTGTTCTTAACTCTCCATTAGGGATTATGATCGTCAGTCTATGTAGGTAAGGGAGGTATTATTTAAAGCGGGTTTATCCTAGAGCGACACCTGTTAGTTGTCTATTATTGTATTTGTAGCCTTACTACATTTGGGATCCATTAATATTAATCGGGCCGCGTGGTGGATGGACTTACCTTCGTCTCCACTGATTGGACACCCGCATCTCTGCAGATTACGATAATCTTATTACTGTTCTGTTCTATTAACACTTTCGTGGAGACACTCCACCTGTAGGTGTGATAACAATAAAAGATATATTGTCTTAATTCGAGTATACACGAAAGTGTTAATAATGAAAGAGATTCCGCAGCTGATCAAGTAGACATCAAATCAACATGTAGGTGACAGCGGTTTACCGAACTTTCGACACTAACCTACATGTGCGAGAGAGTACTCTCATGACCAATCCAAATCGTTCGTCGGTGAATCATTTGTAACTCTTTCCCGAATTCCTATCTTTTTTTTTACCCCAAATTCTGTGTAGTCCAACCGTGACCTAAATAAAATTACACAATCGTGAACAACCTCTGGATAATTTCGCTCTAGTAGCCTAGCTCAAATTATCTGCAATGTTTACCTTGACTTGCCCGCAATAACATCGGCCATTGTTTACATTTTTGTGAAAAAAGTTTGACGTGAGCTGGCGTTGTTATTGATTTCCTAATTTTCCCAGGTCAGCGTATGTTGGTTGTTTAACCTACAGTGGCAACATGTGAACGGTAGTAGCCCAGATTTTTTTTCTCGCGTATTACGTGTAAAACGTACGTGGTGAGCTATTTTTAACATGTTCCCATTATGGCGGACGTTCAATTTTGGGAGGCGAGGAAATTAATGGCGTCCTACAAGACTTGCTAATTAAGCCTGTTAATTAATAGTTCCATGTATGAGTATGATGTGTTGATAAATTAATGGATGTGGGCCGTGATTTTAGGTGATTTAGTTTGATGTTTCAGAATAATCTCAAGCTTTGATGCTTTTTAAAATAATTCAAACAAAGGAAGTAGAGAACTTGTAAAATGGTATATAAATAGTACGCACAGTCACATTCTATATTAATGTATTTCTATTTTAATGATTACTGGTGGCGCTCCAGTGATGCAATATTAAGGCAATAAATTGAAATGTGATGGATGTTTAGTAGCTATAAATATTATCGAAAAGATTTACCAACAGAGAGACATAAACGCATGTCTGTATGTAGTACTTAATGGGGTGGAGAACCATAGAATGATGTTGCCACGTTGGTCACTCCCACCCTGATATTGGTGATCAGTGGACGCCCAGCGATTTTATTCGCGTAGGTTCAGTATTTCATACAAACTATAACACCCTCTATTTAGTGACGCGTCCCACAGGACAGGGATAAAAGTAGCCTAAGTCATTTATCCGGATCTAAACTATCTGTATACCAAATTCTATTTCAATCGATTCAGTAGTTTTAGTGTGAAAGCGAGACAGACAAAGTTACTTGCGCATTTATAATATTAGTATGTAAGCATGGATAAGTGGCGAGCCCATAGTCATAACCATAGTCGGATTTCTTTAAAAGACAGGCTTTTGAAGAAATCCATAGTCGGATTTCTTTAAAAGACAGGCTTTTTAAGAAATCCGACTAATAACATTCTTTTAACCAGCCATAACTGTAAAAATCAGAATGTTTGTTCGATAAATCGCTCGCCGACTTATTTCCTATTACTTATTCACATATCTCTTCTGGCTACCAAAAGTCGATCGATATTATTGTTTAGGCTTAGATCAGATTAATGTTTAGGCAATGGATAATACATACATATATAATTCAAAGCTTGTAATATCATATATCACTCGTTTACACCCGCCTAATAAGAAAATATGAAATATATGTACTATACAACATTCATAGCCCACGCCTGTCTTCCAGTGTACCCTATGTACAGAGACCTCCACCTCCTACGATCTTTACACGTCTCTCTTGTCTTATCCACGTCAACAAACAATATTAAATCATTAAATATAATAATAGTTAGTATAGTTTTCAGGTTCGATGACCTTATATCTGTGTAATATAATTAAATAATTGGGCATCTTTTATATTTTGTATGCTATTTCCTCAAAAGAAGACACTACGAGAACACCGTATCTCGATCATGAATCAAACCCTCCTGGACCGAGACTTCTTCCAAAAACTTCGATAAACATTAACCCATTTGTTACTATAGTTGTTTTAAAATAACGCCATTTTGCGATTTTCCCAGATGAAGTATGTAGGATTTTTTCAGTTTTTTTTTCCTATGATATTTGTATGCATGGAGGTATGAATGAACCTCACTACCGGAAATCGGCATATTTGGCTACAATAATTAATTGTTCCCGTAAGTAGTGGGTTAAAGGAGTGTATCGTCGTATATAGCTGTATGTAAGCGTCTTATTTACGATCCACACAGAAACAAGTACTTGCCTCTATATCATAGCGGAAATATAGTTTTAAAAATGCCTCATTGATTTCAGGAAATGCTCCAAAGATCTTCCCTAGAGACTCAGAAGCTTGAGCTCCTGTCGAAGCTGAGCGAGATGCGGCTGCGTGTGGCGGAACGCGGGGTGCTGGAGCGCTCGCCGCCGCCGCCCGACCACGTGGCTCGACCGCCACCTCCCAGGGTAAGGTGATATACAGGATGATCAAGAAATAAAGTCAATGCCGTAGAAATGCGGTCATTGCGGAGCATGAAAGGTGTGACATTGAATGACAGGATAAGGAATAGTGTGATAAGGGAAAGTTGCGGTTTGAAGGAAGACGTAGTGACAAAGATTGAAAAGGGCATGCTTCGGTGGTTTGGGCATATGGAGAGAATGGATGAAAGTCGATTGACAAAAGAGATTTATATGGGTGATGTAATGGGCCGGGTGAGTAGAGGTCGCCCCAGAAGGACAAATACAGACCAGATTGGTGATGTCCTGGCCGAAGGTGGCGTGAAAAGTACTCGAAACCGGAGGTCATGTATGAAAAGATGTATGAAATGTAGATGAAGCAAAAGGGGTATGTCAGGATCGTGACAAATGGAGATCTGTAGTCTCTGCCTACCCCTCTGGGAGACAGGCGTGAAGTGTATGTATGTATGTATCAAGAAATATCCTTTACTATATACAGGATGACATGCTACTATATACACATGACCCTACCTAGCATCGGCGTGCACACCATATAGGCAAAAAGACACTGCCTACTTTAGTATTTTGCCTACCCGACCTAATACTAGAGTTAATGCAAGATTTTTTTTTGTTGTACTCACGAAATAGGCTAACAAAGGTCCTGTGTTTTGTGGGTGAGTAGATATGTAGGTACCTATGTTTCGTGAAGACAAGTTACCTGTACATATGTGTCAATCCTTGGGGATTACTGCCTACCTTGTCATAAAACCAGTGCACGCCACTGCTACCTAGTCAATTTAAGCAGGTGTCAATGCCCCATGACGAAAGAGAAAATTCAACAGAGCGAACTACCAGTTAATCTACCTGGAAGAAATCGCTCTGAGCGATAAGATCGCCTTTTGCAATTTCATCATTGTCAATTTTATATTTGTAATAAAAAGTTATTTATTTATTTACATATCCTAGCTGCCATTACAGGTTGCCCTAATTCGACAGTTAGCTTACACTATTATACATATTAGGTAGGTATACAACATAAAATATACTAAATACTATTTAACTTACACACAACACAACACTTGGTAATGTGCATATAAAACATAAAAAATATTTTTTAAAAACAGTTAATTTATGCATTCAACATGAAAAATCAGCTCATCGAGTTTGTAAGGGGAGGTATGATTTTTTTTCATTCAGTGTCATTGAAACGTGCTGAAACAGATAAACTTCGGTTTATAAGAGTATTTCCGGATCACCCTGTACATTCATAATGCTAACGTGCGTAAGGGGTAACCATACTGTGATTGATGGTTGTTCATAAATAACCAACCTATCTTCGTATAATAATTAATTACAAACTTCATTACGCGTTTCATAAAAATATATGATGGGGAGGAACTATTTATTATTTATTTATGCTAAGGAAAATCAACACATAAAACCAATAATAAATTTCACATAATATACACAATTGATTAAAAACAGCGAATGCCTAAACTAAGCTCACCTTGAAACTACAACATAAACGTAAAGAAAGGTACACGAAACTTTTTTTTAACACAGTGAACAAACATTTCACCATCATCCTGGTTGATGTTGAGCAATGATGTGATCTATGATAGAGCACACTTGTTCATTAAGTACCTATTTACCCGTGACTTAAAGACTAGACCAGTCCAGACTGTACTGAGCAGGAAACATAGACTCAAGCAACATGAAACAATTAAAACGATATGGCACCAATTGCCAAAATGTTAAAAACCCCGGGTTTTAAAAGTTCGTGTCGTGCCCTTTCATTTGATACCCCACTTGAACATACATAATATACTTCACGCCTGTCTCCCAGAGGGGTAGGTAGAGACTACAGATCTCCATTTGTCACGGTCCTGACATACCCCTTACGCTTCATCTACATTCATACATCTTTTCATACATGACCTCCGGTTTCGAGTACTCTTCACGCCACCTTCGGTCAGGACATCATTAATGTATTTGTATAAAGTCGACTTTTCCCCAATTTTAACCCTATAACTTTTGAACAAAGTATCCAATTTTGATTTAATAAACAGATTCTAAATATTCGTGTCTTGCTCTTTCATTTGATATCCCACTTGGACATATTTACTCAAGTAAAATTTTTCATCCCCACTTTCAACCCTTGAGTGGGTGAACCGATTTCCACCAAACATAGCTAAGAACACCCGCGACGGATATACATTTCAAACAAAAAAACCGCATTAAAATCGGATCATTCGTCGGAGCTATGATGCCACAGACAGACAGACAGACACGTCAAACTTATAACATCATCAAGTTACACAAATACACGTTAAGAAACATAACAACAAAACTTTGTTATCTTTGTAAAATTTTGTATTTAAGTGTTCAATGTACTTCAAGGAAATGTTCTTTTATTTCTTAAAATAATTGAAAAGTGGATTGCGGAGGCTCGATTTGCCACGCTGAATGTTTGTGGAGGATTGGACAGTAAGATTGATGATAAATGTAGTTGAAGCGAAAGGGTATGTCAGGACTGAGACAAATGGAGATCTGCAGTCTCTGCCTACCCCTCTGGGAGACAGGCATGTAGTGTGTGTATGTAATTGAAAGTGCATACACATATTTCCCTTTATAATGGCATATCCAATGAGTCATACTTATTATCTATCACCAACTAATACTTTTTATTAATAACTATAAATTGATACCAATCTACCCTCCCCCATCTGAAATCGAATGCCTATTAAGCCAATAACAAGACCTTGGACCCAAATTCTTGACTGGAATACTCCACAAAAAAGACAAGAATATCCACAAAGAACTATGGCTGTACTATTCTTTTTTACGTAGCATATTATTATCATCACGGCCACAGTTTGTAATAATAATAATAATATTTTTACGTATTTTTAATAATAATTATTTATCCAATGCAATAGTGGTCTGTACTTTATAGACGTTAATTGGGATATTTTTTTTAATTACCTGTCAGAAAACCATCTCTTTGTAAAATTTATTCTTGATTCGATACAATTTCCTTGTCATAAACCTATTGACACATTTGACTTCTAATTATGCTAAATGTGACCAAAATTACTGTGATCTTAAGGTCCTGTCCTATCCCCTTTTGGATATAACGGATCTGCACCTGGTTTAGTGAGTTTAATTTGACCCCATGGAAGGTGAAGTATCTAAATGCTATGTCTCCAGTTCGCATGACGTCACTAAGCCAGGGGCCTAAGTCTACTAAACTTTGGTAGTTGCATCGTTCTGGAATCGTAGCCGCAAACGGTGTACATTGCCGATTTTGTTACTTGTTTGCAGCGACGATGCCACAGCAATGAAAATACGATAGTGCAGCACACTTGGCCCCCAGGTGAACGGATATTTCCAACAAAGTCAAAGTCAAAGTCAAAGTCAAAGCGTTTATTTTTCATCTTAATAAGTGCTATAACATACAGATATACAGTAGCATAACACAAAGCTTGATGAACGTCATTTATGACTTTAAAACAAAAGTAATCGTCCCCGGTTCGAATTAATTTCTTTTACTGGCCAGAAGAACCGGGAAAGAAACTGGCATCTTTTCAAATCGCCAAGGCTTACTGCTAAGTATACTTAACATAAATATGACTTAATACTCATTTAACTAATGCTTGATGGCCGGATGCATGCCTGATTGGTGAACAGCTCAAGGGCACTAAATGATATTAACATTAAATAAAACAAAAGAGTTCCCCTGGGGGTTATGTAACTAAACCCCTCAGAACATGCAAGCAACCACCCAGCTCATTACCAACATTAGTGATGTGGAATGTTTAGCCTTAATAATTATGTTTTACATCAACGGCTTATATGCTCACCGATTTCCATGACTGTATGATTTGAGCGTCTGTAGTCCAGTTGGTCGGATACTTGACTTGTAACCGGGAGGTCGCGGGTTCGAGTCCGGCTACTGGACGTGTACCAATGGGACTCTTTTTCACAGCTTATGTACGCAACGCAACGCTCGTACGGTGAAGGACAACATCGTGATGAAACCCGCACACCACAAGGTGTGTGAACCCTATAACGGCGATGGCCTCACCCCCTGTCACGTTGGGTTAAATACGCTTGGTGAACCGTGGGCATTTGCTTATTAAGCAAGTGCCTCTGCTTACCTCGCTTTGGGATTAAAAGGCGTGAAGTGTATTTTTTTAGTTTGCCGGTGGTGACGGCGAATAGAATACATGTGTCACCACCCCAGCCCAACTTTCCCGTCATGGGGGTCGTAAGAGGCGACCGAGGGAGCTCTCCAGAGAACGGGCAGCAGCGCTCTCTGTGAGTAAAACCACAACACCACTGCGATCGCCAACCCGCCTGCCAAGCGTGGCGATTACTGGCATTTCACCCCAAATGACGGATCTCATTGGGGTAGGCCCTCGTCCAGCACTGGACGTTATGTGGCTGATGATGATGTATTTATTTTATTACCATGACACAGACGCCGCCGGCCAACTACGGTCGCCAGATCGAGCGCAACACTCACATGTACTCGTCGCTGCCGCGGTCCTCGCTGACGTCGCCGCTGGCGGCGGAACGCCTCGCGCTCGGTAAACCGCACACTATGGTGGCGGCTGGACGCGGACGATCCGTGCCCAATCTAGGTGATGGGATGTGCCTATATTTACTTCTACGTTTCGGTGCGATAGTGGTGTGTCGCTTAATTACGCGTGGAATATTGGTCGGCCACGAAAGTTTTGTGTTACTAATACATCAATTAAATAGAGTTATTATATTCGAGTAGTAAATGAATCATAATGCCTAACGATATACAAATGAGTTTCAAGCAGGTGGTAGACCAGGTTAGGCAGGGTAAATGTTACCTATGATTAATTTTACTGAGTAATAGAATAAATTGCATACCTATATGATATGTGTGCTTATGTTTAAAGAATAATTCAGAAATAAACCACGAAAATTATGCGGTATTACCACTATCACAATCAATGGGGAATTTTCAGGGCCCTTGTTTCTCTTTGTTATGACAGATGTCGCTAGCTGTATTAGGGGGGGATAAATGATAAATGTTAACGAAATTACTAACTTCATGCACTCAATATTGAAGGTGACAGTAGTGTTTTTTGCTTGTATTTTACATGATATAGAAGTATCTGATGTTTGAATAACATACCCAAATAATAAAAAACATACTAAAATATTCTGACAGAAGTCACCCTGGACACATACTGCTAGCGACATCTAGGTAAGAAATTTTTGGCGTTTGAAAATTCCCCATTGCACTTTATCTTTTCTGGTGATGCACATAACATTCCATGTAGCATCGATTGCATGCAATTTATTTTTAAGAAACGTGTTCGGATATGTTTGTTGTTTGAGTTAATAGTCTACACCGTAACCGTAGTTAGTGCGTCCTCGGGGGAATGTGCGCGAAATTTCAAGATTGTGCTACCATAGAATCTTAACCCTTAGCTGCATAGTGATGTAATACTACATCAGTATAACTTTCCTCGATTTGTTTTTCTAGCCGTCCCAAATCCAGATTTTTCATTCTAAATTATTGTCAAAGGTACAACTAGTACGTATGAACGCAGTTTTAACTTTACACCACTTTTATTTTTTTTTCGCATGATGCAGTCCACATAATTTAAGAAGGATAGGTTTTTATTCAGACAAAAAAAAATCATGCAGTTAAGGGTTAAAATAAGACTGCATATGATCGATTCTATAGTCGCACATACTTGAAATTTCTTCCACTTTCTCGCGAGGAGACGCATTTTCATCAAGATTTCACTTAACGGAATATGTAAGTATTTGGTATTAATTAGTTCTAGTAATACAAAGCACAAAAGGGTGATGGCGAGGTTGATTCGTGTAATTAATGTGTAGTGGATAAGGTACAATATTCTGTGGTCTGTGAGCACATTACTTACGTTATATTTTTTAAAAAAACCTGTTTTGAACAATACTATGCTGTGTGTCTATTCATATGGTAAATGTTGTGGGATTTTTTTAATTAGATACTTTAAATGTTTATTAGAGATTTGTGTTTATAATTTGCATGATTTTGTCTACTTATTGCTGCACGCAACTACTTATTATGTACCTACCACGACGAAATCTTACTTATTTTAGAAGAAAATTGTTTTTTTTTCGACTGTATATATTGATATTTTAAATATAAATTGTTTAGTTGTAAAGTTTAAATTTAAAATACCAAATGTAATCATTCATTCCAGACATATGCTTGTTAATTGGAAGATTTCTGTGCTATTGTCAGGTTATTTACTGGGTTGAAAGTATAACCTTAAGTTTCCATTTTCCAAATATGTTCTACATTGGCTTACTGATTGGTTGTCCGTAAATTACGCGATAACCCGCTGTCCGCTGACATGATGGATACGTGTCAAACATGTTTAATTGCACAAGTTTCGAAAGTAGAAACGCATGGTAAGGAAAATAATACTTACGGTTGACATGCGATGCTATGATGTATGTATAGTATTATGCCTAAAAAAAGGTTTAGTTAGTCTATAAATCGTATGAAACATCTCTTCTTACCTCTTTGGTAAACGGGCGTGACGCATATGTAACTGTCATATCATTACCTATGTTTATGTATAATTCAGTATAAATACAAAACATATTATAAATATTACCCCTACAGCAAATACTTCAGGACCATATACTAACCGATGTAAAGTAACTATTAACCGAACCGCGACTCAACCTATAAATTGAAGCTGATAAAAATCATCATCATCATCAGCCCATACTTGTCCACTGCTGGACACAGGCCTCTCCAATATGAGAGGCCTAAAATATATACACCTGAGGCTGATAAAAATATATTATGATTATTATATTAACCAATCAGCGGAGAAGGAAGAGGCAGTGATCCGCGGCAGTCCGTCGCCGTCTCTCCGAGAGATGCGGTCGCGCGTGGACTCGTTGCTGGAGGGCGGCGCCGGCCCGGGGCTCACTCGCGGACCTCTACGGGCCACCGCGCAACCCAGGCTTGTTAGAGACAAACCAGATATGCCTTGGTGAGTGTGTTTTATGTAACCACTTGTAATGTTTAAAGGTGATCGCAGCTGATTACCGAAGTTAAGAAACACTGAACCCTTTGGACCATCTTTAGAGGAGCAATTATTCATTGGGACATTTTTAATACAAGCCAAATAAAATGAATGATAAGCGAAACCTGGGTACAACAACGAAACGCAGAAGATAAATAAGGACTCACTGTTGGCAAAAGTCTCCTTAACTATCTTACACTGTCCTTCCGACTTCTCTTCGGTCTATAATCTGACTATCTGATTCTTGATGTTTACGATGTCAACTAGCTTTTTATAGTGAAGAAATTTAAAAGTCTGCTACCAAGCAAAATTTATGTAATAAATAATTTCGAATTCAATAATAATTAAGAACTCATAAACATTTTTTAAACGTAAATACTAAATGTAAATACTCAATTATCACGCACATAAAATGGAAGTCAGTACAGAAAAAGTACCTAATTAAGTCTTACGGCTTCACAATCATCTACAGTGTTTTTCATACGTATTTTTTTATATGTCTCCAGGCAAAAGACAGACATAAAGCAGTGGGACTGCGAAACGACCTGCTCGTGGCTGGAGTACGCTGGCTTAGAAGCCTACATCCCCGCGTGCCGGACGTGGCTCAACGCGACACCGGAAGCACGCGGTGTCCTCGCCGAGTCTTCCGGTAACACTATAGAGAAGGAGCTGGGACTAAAACATCCGATGCACAGGAAGAAGATCATGCTAGCTATCATGGATATGACTGTGAGTTGTTTACGGGCGGTTTTCTGAATTCCTAGTTTTTTTGCTTAAAGAAAATCGCAGACTACTGCTTAGTTCAACAGAATACTGCTATTATATTATTCTGCAGTATATTTTTAATAACAGCAACAGTAATGGGGTAGAATGGGGTTGCCGTTCGGTGACGGCGAATAGCAGTGTGTCACTATCCCAACCCAGTTTTTCCTGTCATAGGGTCGTAAGACGCGACTGAGGGAGCTCTCAAGAGAACGGGCAACAGCGTTGTCTGTGCGTTAAACCACAGCACCACTGGGATCACCAACCCGCCTAACAAACGTGGCGATTATTGGCATTTTACGCCAATAATCGACGGAGGTCATTGGCTTTTGTTCAGCAGTGGACGTTATGTGGTTGCTAATGACAATGAATAGTGTAGAAAAGTCATGAGCTGATAAATATAAAAAATATAGTATAGTTTAATGTAAAACAACACTATTGGTTAATCGGATGTCACTAAAATTCATTACATGAGAGAATGCCTCATTTCCTTTAATTCATATTGGTCGAGCATATGAGCCATACGACTTCAGCTTCGCGTTTTTTTCTATTGAATTCGCAAATATTGGTTTGGAATCCGGCTATTGGCTATGTGCGCGACGGTGGCGACGCGTAGTGTTTACCAGTGGCGTGCACAGCATTTTTGACCAGGGTAGGCAGTTTTCGAATGTCAGTAATTCCTAAACTAAAAAAAAAAAAACACTCACCACGGGTCTAACACTCGTAATACAGCGACAAACACTTAAGGCCGTCTTACGAAGATAGCTTGAATGACGAAACTTTTCGGCCACATCAAACATCTAAAAAGTGAATAGCTAACAAAAACACATCACTTTTAAGATATCCGAAATGGCCTGAAAAGGCCTTCCTTCTTGTATATGCGATGGAGTAGTCGAAGGATTTTCATTAGTCACTAACTCAGTCTATTTATATATTAAATCTACACGTCTGTCCTTGTTCAAGTAAATTTTAAGTACGTCGTCATAAAAAGAAGTTTTACGTTTCAAATCAAGAAGTAGTTTTTTTTCTATTGACAGCAGAGATAAATCTGTGAGTCGTTGCTGATTCTGTGTGTTTCGTAAGTACGTATGTATTCGCTTGAGCGAAGAAAATGACCTCTCACATGACGCGCTACTCGCTGGGAACGTAACAATGAGCTTGGCCAGTCGCAGAGCTTCGGGAAAAACATTTTCCAGGTTATTTTCATAAATGTTTTGAACTATTGAGTAAACACTGCAATTTGAAAATTCTGATGACTTGTATATACAACGTAATTCATTTTTAATCCTATCAAAATTTAAAGTGTACATTGCACAGACTTCTCGTAGTTCAGTTTCCGGAAAATTAGTAGAATAATGTTTAAAATTTTCGGATGAAAGTAATTCAAAAAATTTTATCGACTTTAAATTTTGGTAACGGTCTTTACATTCGCTAAGAACATTGTCTACTATTTCTAAGAAAATACGGCGATAGTGAGTCTTTGGATCTGAAATATTACGTTTTCGTTTAGGAAGCCCGCAAATGCCAACAGTCGCCTTAAATTTATCCTCAAATGTTTGTCGGTATTTATCGAGAAATGATTCGAATTCCGTAATTTTCTTTACACAATACGTTATATCTGAAGTTTTGCACTGTAAAATATTATAAAGAACGTCCGTTTCAGAAAATATATCAGCAAATATAATTAACAAAAAATTAAATTCAAATTCCCGCAAGTTAAATAAAAAGCCAGAAACCTGTGAAAGTGTGTCATTATCCCAATTTTGTGCATTTTCATACATATCGTCAAATAAGTCCAGGAGGTGGGACAGTTCTGTCTGGATGGTATTGACAGTTCGGGAATTGTAAGTCCATCTGGTTTCAGCCACACGAGGAAGTTTTTTCATATCGGCAAAATGGTTATAATGAGCACTGCGTTTAGTGCTTGTGTGAAAAAAGGCTGCTATTGTCTTAATTGTACTAAAAAAACGTTTAGCTTCTGGAATGCGCTCGAGAGATTTTGACAAAACTAAATTTAGTACGTGCGCTGAACACCAGACGTACAGTGCCCGTGGACATTGTTCCCTAACCAAGACCTGGACGCCATTCACTTGTGATGATAATACTGCTGCGCCGTCGTATGTTTGAGCAACTAATTTGTCGGAGCACTCTAATTCACCTAGAATATTTAATATTATTGAACTCAACGTTGTAGCGGTCCGATCCGCGCTGACATCTACATACGGAACGGAACGTAACGCGGGAGAGTAAACATTGCTCCAAAAATCTGTCCGTGTTTTTATTCATTTTCGATCGTAAATTCTAGTGTTAATCATTAAAATTCTATTGTCAAAGCTAACGTAATATTTAAGCTTTAGATACAATTAAAGTGCATAACGAAAACTGTTCGAAATCAGTGGTAAATTGCTAAAAGTGTTAAATACGGTGCGGGAGGGAGACGGCGTAACGACCATAAATAGAGTGAGACAACAATACCAAATGTCAATGTCAGGTGAATGTGACAGTGACATTGACAGCGGCCGTCATCACGTGAGCCAATAAACGACGAACCTCAAACTGACACTTCGTATTGCGTTCCTTTACACGCTTTTAACAAAATGGAGCATATTACAGTAAGAAAATATAAAATAGTAAAATCCAATTCAGAAAATGATCTATCCTGTATTACTAACGACACATCACCCTTGAACTCCACAATGTTTGATATATCATCTCAAAGTCAACCGATAATTGGTTCGGTAGACTCTTCATGTATTATAGAACTAAAACAAAGCGTTGAACAAAAACAGCAAGAATTACTCTCAGCACATGAGGAAATTGAAAAACTGATGGGAGAGGTATCTGCTTTAACTCAGGAATTAAATACAAAAAATAAACAAATATCGATATTTAAGAAAATAACTACAGAAATTACATCGCCGAGACTGACTACACCAAAAAGAAATAGTACAGTATCTAGAAAAATTCTCAACATAAGCATGAAGACACCAAGATTTTCACCTATACATAATAACCTTTATATATCAAAAATGGCGATTCAACAAGTTACAACTAACACCGCTTTCGATACCGAATTAAATACCGAAAGAAATGGTACAGAACCAGGACCTTCTGTCTTGTCCGCCGAGTCGGAAATTGCGTGTACGACACAAAAATGTGACAACAAGGGACGGATAATCATCATTGGTGACCAGTCAATCAGAGGTCTTGCCGGACAACTGCGCCTACATCTTCAGGACAAAATATTAGAAAACTATGTGATACAAAGCACAGTTCATTCGTTAGCTCCGTCATCAGAAATTCTAAATGTGTGTGAAAAATTTAAACCTAAACCCAATGACGTCATCATAATTGGAACTGGTCGTAACGATAAAGATCCGTATGTTTTTATGAATAACCTTTGTAATGTACTCTATACTTTGAAAAGTCAAAAAGTGATTTTACTTGGAACAAACCGCAACAGATTTTTAAATTGTCGTAAACTTAATTACTACATGTCAATGTTCGCCATGAAATACAAAAACTGTAGCTATATTAATCTAAACACACGGAAAGAAATAATTTCAAAGTTGAGTGTAGAGATAAAATATTTAGAATATACAAAAGAATTCTCGATTTCTAAGATACATACTTTGTTAAAAAATAATAAATCACATTTAAAACAAAATCCAAAGGAAAACACCTACAGCAAAGGAACTATTCCTTACTATTTTATGAAAGCTAAAGCAAACGAGGGAAATAAAAATAATAGCTTTCGCCCCTCACAATCATAGTTTGTCTACAGAGACCCAAAAATGTCATGAGATCGGTATATTGCATCAAAATATTGCTGGTATATTGAATAAAAAGGATCTATTCGCAATAACTTTGCAAGAAATAGCGTCTAACTGTAAAGTGGATATAATTTGTTTAACGGAAACATTTATGAAAAGAGGAACAGAGTTGAACTTGAGAATTAATGGGTATAAATTAGCAGCGTCATTTGGAAGGAAAGACAGTAAACGTGGCGG
>SJJU01001331.1:0-45215 GCA_012932125.1 Conopomorpha cramerella | reverse complement strand
CACTTCACGCCTGTCTCCCAGAGGGGTAAGCAGAGACTACAGATCTCCATCTGTCACGATCCTGACATACCCCTTTCGCTTCATCTACATTCATACACTTTTTCATACATGACCTCCGGTTTCGAGTACTTTTCACGCCACCTTCGGTCAGGACATCACCAATCTGGTCTTTATATGTCCTTCTGGGGCGACCTCTACTGACCCGGCCCATTACAACACCCATATAAATCTCTTTCGTCAATCGACTTTCATCCATTCTCTCCATATGCCCAAACCACGAAAAAACGTAATAAGAACAATAACATTACGGGAATCGCTGCAAAAACATGCCACTGTCGGCAACAGATTGAACAAGCGTTTGACCATACCTGCCTGATGTTAAGCAGCGATGTGGTCTACGATGGAGCACACTTGTTCAATAGGTACCTATTTACCCGCGACTTGAAGACTTTAACAGTATAAAGGTGTGTGCTCCAAACAGTGAGGGTCACAGTACGTTAATATATTGCCAATCTCAATGTCCCTAAACCATTATGAAGGCTGGTTTATCTGACACTTTTCTCTTACTTTATTGTCGTAATAAGAGAAAGGTGCTCGGAGTTTTATCGCCACCCAGTATGGAGGCGGTGAAATAAATGGCTTATGCAGCCATATACAATAAGAAAGAATATATATAATGACCTTTTAACGTACATATCGTACTCGTGTTCCTGGAGTGGTGTTTGATTTCATATTACGATTAATACTTCATTTCCTATGAGTAAGGGTCAAAATAAAACAAATATAAATACACTTCTCGCCTTGTAGTCCCAAAGGGGGTATGCAGAAACACTTGCTAAGAAAATACCCACGGTTTACCGACCAAACGTGAAAGGGGTTGTAGAGTTCACACACCTTGAGGTGTGTGGGTTTCATAACGTCAGATTTATTTTGAATTAAATTAACGTTTGTTTTTTTTTTATATACCATTTACAAGCTAACCCGGTAACATTGTTTTGTCAATAACATCAGTGTTTCTCTGTTATTATATGCATATACTATACATATAAACTTTCCTCTAGAAACTCTATTTATTAAACAAAATCCGTTGCGTAGTTTTAAAGATCTAAGCACACATAAGGACAGAGAGCGCGAGGTGATCTTGTTTTATATTATGTATTGATTCTGGCGCTGCGCGATTGATGATGATGATGATTTTCCGTCACATTTGATCAACCCTAAATACACACATCAAAAGTGTCTAGGGATCAAGAAAATTTTTAGCTCTAAAAAAATCTAATTTATTTAAACCAAATCTAATCTTCTGGATTGGTCTCCTACCTAATTCCCCATACCTGTATCACCACATTTTGAATAAATTATGAATGAATTCAGTTTTTGTGAAATATATTCTTGATTGCAATCTTCTAAAATGTACTTGACACTTTTGATGTGTGTACATTGTCAAAATATCAGAAGTGTTTTTTTTATCAAAAGCCAAAAAATACTTTTTTTCATGCAAGTTTTACACATTCGTGGACACTCGAATTAAGCAAATAATAGTTGTATTGTGTGTAAGGACGAGATGTGTCCCCAAAAGTGTTAGCAATTCACCCTGAAATCCAAGACAGATACGAGATCCTATTTAAGTAGACTTAAACAAACTCTATTACCTCTCGTGTGTATGAAACTCGAGAAGCTTCCGTACACCTGCCATTCTCTCAAAAGCCCCCTTAAAGTTTGGATGTTCACATAAGAGCTTTCGAGGAAAAGCCCTTAAATTCTGACACACTTCATTAAATTTCCTCTCTGTAGTGTCGGGTGGACTTGTTTACTATAATTATTATGAAAACAACACTTTAAAAGATATAATAATCAAACATTCTAAGGCCAGAACTTCTAAGGCATAAAGCCAACAGTTTTAAAAAATCTAACCAAGTTTCGCATAATTATGTACATCCCAGATACCAATATAATATTTCAACACAAATTACCTAATGTACCTCACACTACCCTAGGGCAGATAACCTGGATGAAACATCTGTCAGCAATAAGTTCGCCTTTAGTAGCCTTAACACAATGGTATTTAGTGGCTATTTATTTAATAGTAACTGACCCGTCAAATGTTGTTTTACTAATATACCTCATAGCCTATCTGTTATTCTAGTTTATAAGCTACAACGCTGCCAAGTTTCACCAAAATGAGTTTAGTACTTTTTGTGTGAAAGAAGGACAAACATCCATCCAAACTTTCGCATTTATAATATCAGTAGGATCTAGTATACAATAAAGTGTTCATTCAAAGGTTTTAATAATTTAATGAACAATAATTTTAATAAAAGATAATTTGATTAAATTAAATATCATCCCACTGAAGTCCACTGCTGGATATAGGCCTCCCTAAAGAGGCGCCATTATTGGTCTTGTGCTCTCTTCCGTCTTTAATAATTTAGTTGAACATTATTACGCAGGCTTCAAAGAAGTGTGCTACTTACTACCCCTAGGGATTTTACGTAACAGTGCCTTCGTCTCCTTAATATTTAGAAAAATAATGAGATCAGCTTTTAAAACTAAATATAAAGTTGAATTCGAAAACAGAACCTAGAATATTCCCTAATGAAAGGTTAAAATTAACTTTTTCTTACAAATTGCCTATTTGCCCCACTACTAGCTACAGATAGATTTTTTTTATTGGAAATAGAAGTCTTTGACTATCATCCAGCCTGGTATCAAGCAGCGATGTAGTCGACGTGCCTATTATGTACCTGTTCACCAGTGACTGAGAAGATAGCCAGACTGTACTTCATAGGAAACTCGCACCAAGGCAAGCCATAATCTGCTAATTCGCATTATAGAAGTCGACGCACAACGTTTGGTGCATATAAATATAATTCGATAATTGATTTCAGTCGTGTGGTGGCGACGAATAGAATATATGTGTCACCACCCCAGCCCAACGTTTCCCGTCGTGGGGGTCGTAATAGGCGTCCGAGGGAACTCTCCAGAGGACGCGCAGCAGCGCTCTCTGTGAGTTAAACCACAACACCAATTTCAACTAGTAAAAGATTTGTCGTTGTTGCACTTTTGCGGTTTTCTCATACCATTGTCAGAACTGCGATACGATTATGGGCATTTACCTCCAAACAATGAGCACAAAAAGGCCACGGCCCCCAGTTCCCGGCGGCTCCGCTATTCCTGGTCACGGTGGCGACCACGGTAACGGCGGAGCAGGGGGTGCGAAGAATCTCCGGGTTATGGGAGGCCACCACAAACGACTGACCCTGGCGACGTACAACGGACGCACGCTACGGCTTGACTCGCATCTGGCGCAACTCGAGGTGGAACTTGGGAAAATTAGGTGGCACATATTGGGGCTAAGCGAAGTCCGAAAAGAGGGAGAGGACACCATTACCCTCAAATCGGGCCACCTAATGTACTTCCGCGAGGGAGACCAACAATCCCAAGGCGGCGTTGGGTTTCTTGTGAATAAGTCCCTGTGCAACAACGTTGTGGAAGTGTCTAGTGTGTCCAACAGGGTAGCATACCTTGTCATAAAACTTACCGAGAGGTATAGTCTCAAAGTGGTACAAGTGTATGCACCGACCTCGACACACCCGGACGATTAGGTGGAGAACCTGTTCGATGATATATCGAGGGCCCTCCACTCCACTACTAAGACGCATTACAGCGTTGTTTTGGGGGACTTTAACGCTAAAGTGGGAGTACAGAATTGCAACGAATCGGCAGTAGGATCCCATGGATTTGGAACAAGGAATCATAGGGGGCAAATGCTAGTAAACTTTCTCGAACGAGAGGGGCTATTTCTGATGAACTCATGGTTTAAGAAAAAGCCCCAAAGGATGTGGACCTGGCAAAGCCCCGATACTATGACTAAAAATGAGATCGATTTCATCATGACGAACAAAAAGCACATATTCAGAGGCGTCTCTGTGATCAACAGGTTCAATACCGGTAGCGATCCCCGACTAGTCAGAGGCTCTCTGAATATCAACCTTAAGGCTGAACGTGTCCGTCTGATGAAAGCCAGGCTCCAACCAACCATGCTCCAAACCATAATGGGATCCGAAGCTTTCCAGCTAAGTTTGGAGAACCGGTTCGTTGCCGTGGAAACCACAGCAGACGTGAACAAGAACCTCGAGAATGTGACTCGGGTCCTCAGGGAAGAGGGTACGAGATTTTGTGAAATGCAGCGTAAGGGCAGTAAGTCAAAGCTTTCCGGGAAGACTTTACGGCTGATGAAGGAACGACGTGAAAATCCGCCCGTCACTTCGACCGCAAGGCGGGCTCTAAACCAAGAGATTAGTAAGCACGTGCGCCACGACCTCCGACGCTACAATACTCTTTCAATAGAAAGAGCGATTGAGCAGAATCGGGGGTCAAAAGTGTTCGTACAAACTCTTGGAAGAAGCCACCTTGCGAAATTGACCACAGCAAGTGGAGAAGTCGTCACTTCGAAGCCGTCAGTCCTTTCGGAGGTTGAAGACTTCTATGCCCGGTTGTACGCATCGCATGCATCTCGTCCTGATCCCGAAAATGGGGACTCTAGAGCCACATTGACACGCCACTTCACCGAAGACCTGACAGAAGTCAGTACTGGCGAAATTGAGATCGCTCTTAGACAGCTCAAAAACGGAAAAGCTCAGGAGAGGATGGCGTTACAACAGAACTATTAAAGGCTGGAGGTAAACCGATATTGAGGGAGCTCCAAAAGCTTTTTAACGCTGTCCTGTTCGAAGGAAGAACTCCGGAGGCGTGGAGTAGAAGTGTGGTCGTCCTGTTCTTCAAAAAGGGAGACAAACCCCTGTTGAAGAACTATCGACCCATTTCTCTTCTAAGCCACGTCTACAAGCTGTTCTCAAGAATGATCACAAACCGTCTTGCGCGAAGACTCGACGAATTTCAACCTCCGGAGCAGGCTGGATTTCGGAGCGGTTATGGCAGCATAGACCACATCCACACAGTGCGGCAGATCATAGAAAAAACTGAAGAATATAATCTGCCCCTGTGTCTAGCATTCGTGGACTATGAGAAGGCCTTTGACTCGGTTGAAATCTGGTCCGTTCTGGAGTCTCTGCAGCGTTGCCAAGTTGACTGGCGATACATCCAAGTGATAAGATGCCTCTACGAGGCTGCCCCCATGTCCGTCCAAGTACAAAATCAGCAGCCACGTCCCATACCATTGCATCGAGGAGTGAGACAAGGGGATGTTATTTCCCCGAAATTGTTCACAAATGCAATGGAGGATATGTTCAGACGCTGCATTGGAAAGGACGTGGCATCAACATCAATGGCGAACACATCTCTCACTTGCGATTTGCAGACGACATCGTTATCATGGCAGAAACGCTGCAGGACCTTCAACTGATGCTGAATGACCTAGCTGATTCTTCTCTACGGATCGGCCTACGGATGAACTTGGATAAAACCAAGCATGACCTTGGTTCAATGAACATGTTCTACCGGAACCGATTTCAGTACACGGCACCGTTCTCGAAGTTGTTCAAAAATACGTATACCTTGGGCAGACATTGCAGTTGGGTAGAAACAACTTCGAGGACGAGGTAAACAGAAGAATTCAGCTGGGTTGGGCAGCATTTGGGAAGTTACGTCGAGTCCTAACATCAGCGATCCCACAGTGCCTGAAGACAAAGGTCTTCAATCAGTGTGTCCTACCTGTAATGACATACGGAGCTGAGACGTGGAAACTGACGGCACGGCTGGCCCACAAGCTCAAAGTCGCACAGCGTGCTATGGAAGGGCTATGCTCGGCGTTTCTCTGAAGGATCGAATCAGAAATGAAGTGATCCGACAGAGAACCAAAGTCATCGGCATAGCTCATCGTTTTAGCAGGCTGAAGTGGCAGTGGGCCGGCCATATTTGCCGTAGAACCGATGACCGTTGGGGAAAACGAGTTCTCTCATGGAGACCGCGTCTCGGCACACGGAGTGTAGGACGCCCTCAGGCAAGGTGGACTGATGATATACGCAAGATGGCTGGCTGAAGCTGGATGCGAGAAACCGAAAACAGATCACAGTGGCGTGCAATTGGAGAGGCCTATGTCCAGCAGTGGACAGGTATGGGCTGATGATGATGATGATGATGATGATGTCAGAACTGAACGAAATTTAAATAGATCCCATGTAAAGCACCAACTTTCAAATAAAAATACACGTAGTACGTAATTATACGGTAGAATTGAGAGACCGTCTTCTCTTTTTGAAGTCGGTAAAAATGAAGCCAATCAGTCGTTAATCTTGGCGACGTAGGGCGGCGTCGTCCCCCTGCCCGCCCTGTTGCAACTCGTAACAGTATAAAATAAAATAAAACCACTCGCGCCAGATTGAAAAAGTTATAGGATAAAATTGTGATTCAGGATTGTTGCCAACAAAAAAAAAATAAAGTCGATAAAAATAAAAGTCCATGACGACTTTTCTATTGACTTTGCCAATGTTGTCTTGTCGTCTGGGGCAATTTTACGAAAAGTCGTTTCTTTAATTTGATTTCATGGTCGAAAGTTCGAAGACTATACATACGTACACACCTGTCTTAGTGAGGTAGGCGGAACAATGTAATTGTATCACTCTAACCCTATATTCTTGCTCTTGATGCTGTCGGCTACATGTTCTATTTCTATTTATTTAATCGCAAAATTGGATTGAGACACATTATTTTATTTACAAACATACGTTTCTGTCCCGAAAGAATATTGCAAAAAATAGGTACTGTTTATGCATATGATCAACTTTTGTAGGCCAATTGCATGGTCCTTGGGTTGAAATGAAATATCACTACATAGTGTAAAACAAAGTCGTGTCCCGTTCTCGTCTATCCCTATGTGTGCCTATATCATTAAAACTACGCAACAGATTTTAATCAGGCAAAGTGAACTGATAGTGTGCGCAAGATGACTGGCAGAAGCTGAATGCGAGAAGCCGAAAATAGATCACAATGGCGTTCACTTGGCGAGGCCTATGTGCAGCAGTGGACAAATATGGGCTGATGATGATAAACATAATATACAAACACTTTCAAAACATTTTCAGACACACTTTCAAAAACCTTTTTGGTATAACAGTACCTTTAGAGACACGACGCTATTCGAATAGGGGCTGAAATGCACAAATAGTAGGGGTGAGTTGTTTATCTTTCATCCCTTTCGCACCCCAAATATCTTATTATTTTTTGCCGTGTTTTGGAAAAAAAAACAACTGTTACCTTTTTTTTTACGTCTCCGATAAGTAACATCGCGTTAATCTATACAAATATCATCATCAGATACAGCCCTCGACCAACAGAGGACTGTTGGAAGAGGGCCTTCTTTCCATAATTTGGGGGGAAATGCCAATAATCGCCACGCTTGGCAGGTGGGTAGGTGATCGCGGTGGTGTTGTGGTTTAACTCACAGGGAGTGCTCCTGCCCGTCCTCTGGAGGCTTCCATCGGTCGCCTCTTACGGCCCCCACGACGGGAAAAGTTGGGCTGATGTGGTGAGATATATATTCGCCGTTACCACACAGCTATTCCAGGCTCAACTTATTGGTTGTTCGTAAAGTACGGAATAACCAGTAGACCAGAAAAATACGCGTCGGCTTAAGAAGAACCTCGTCCGTTAGTTAAAAACACACGGGCAACATGTCAAAATGTCAAATAAAAATAATGATTTGATTGCAGAACTCAAAGAAAGAACCAGAGCACTGAAATATTTTATGGGCAGTCTAAAATTGGACAATAAATCATGCACTTAAAGATAATTTGGATGTGATGATTTGAGAAAATACTCGGAAAACAGAATGCAAAGCTCTAAAATATTATTACGTAATATAATAGGATCTCGGCGTTGAGTTTATCAATGTAACATGTAAAAATGAATTGCTGTTCTTCAGTCTCGCTAAAACTAGAGAACGGCTTTACCGATTTGTCTAATTTTGATATTGTATTATCCGTGGAAGTCCTGGGAAAGTGTAATATGTAAAAAAATATGTAAAGTCAGTGTATCAGCAGTATTTCTTCCATATATAAATCCTGTGGCAAAAACCATCGGAGGGGACAGCTAGTATTCATTAAAATAACTATAGGAACATATTGTTTGTCCTTCTCAAGTGTGAACAATTTTGATTGAATTTGGGTATCTTAAAACTGATGATTATTGATTTGATTGAAAGCAATCATTAATTAGTTTATTTGTATAATTCAGTTAGATTTTTTCTACGCCTCTAAATAATTCTAAGAAAATTCATAAATAAAATTTATTTTCAAACCTGAGCGGCTCTTTGGTAAATACACATGAATAAAGTTTTGCGGAATATTGCTTTTTATACAAATAACAGTCACTGGACTATTATTTTTAGTTTTTAATGGACCCAGGTTTTTTGACAGTTGTATGTAGCGATGTAAATATTATCTATTACCCTACATTCACACCGACCACACATCTTTTGAAACATCTTTTTTTGGAGTCAAATCCGTAAGAAGTGATACAGACAGATAGCTATTTTATAACATATTAGTAGTTTTCTTCAAACAATGTCTTATGGAAATTCGGAAAGTACTTGAAAAATTAGTAAAATAATCCATTTTTATTTGAGCCATATAGCGTGTATAGAGCCGTCATACCATGTAAAGCCCAATTTAACCTTTTATCCGCCAATATCTTATATACCTTACACATCGCTCAACGGGACATCTCAGAAAGTGACACAGTTGAAATAACAATTTTATTGCTATTACTAAGGAGTCTTTTCACAATAACAAAAAAACGTGAAATATCGCGTTATGGTAGCAAATGAACACATGAGATTACTGGTTTTGAAGTTTTCAGAACAGAATTCAAAACTATGAAATGAGTATAATTACATTTTACTCCTATCGGTTGAATTCCAAAATAGCCTAATACCCCATAGCGCGTTTACAATAGGACAACCAGGAGAACGGAAAAACGTCATCCATACCAGGTGGATACCATTTACGCGAAACAAACGGTTTGCGTCAACTTTCGGTGTGGAATGACTTAACGGAGTCTGTGTTTCCAGCGCAGTATAGTCTGGAGGTCTTCAAGTCGCGGGTAAATAGGTAAATAATGAACAATCCAATGCTCCATCGTAGACCACACCGCTGCTTAACATCAGGTAGCATGGTGGTCAAACGCTTGTTCACTGTGTTTATAAAAATACATTATTCACGATGCATGTTTTAAAAGCTACACACGTAAAAAGCACTACAGATAGCGAATAAAAAAACAACTAATAATTACCCGTTTTAAACTAGATCAAAGTAATTTAAAGTGAAACTAAACAGACTACAAACGTGAACTGGTTCAAAGTAACGTGACGTTCAAAGGGCGTGTTAAAAAAAAAAGAGTTGCATAGACCGCAAGCGCATAGAATACGCAGCCTTTGTGCTCGGCTTTTTGAAATAAACTTGGAATATGCGGCGAGCTTTGACAAGCGCTTAAACGAGCTTTTAACACAGCTTTTATAGGGCACTTAATGCGCACTAATTGTATCTTGTTGTCGGAGGTATTAGGGTGGATTTGTTTGAAAATTTACCTTTGAAAGTAATAATTTTAAGGCTATAATTTTGTGTCTGAACCTGACTTTGCCTGAAGGGGAATTAATGTTTATCTTGTATATTTTTAATTTAATAATGTCACGGTCATTGACTGACTAACCGGTCGATGCGTGGTAAAATGTAGACCGCTGACATTTCTGTGGTTATCTCCACGTATCTTCAAAAGGTCATGTCTATATGTATGCGTTGAGTAATACGTGAAGTTCAAAATAAAATAATTACAGACTTCCAGTGGCTTTTACGACAAGGTAGGCAGTAATCCCCAAGGACTAACACCTATAGTATAGGTAACTTGTCTTTAAGAAATATAGGTACCTACCTATCTACTCACCCACAAAATACAGGACCTTTGTTAGCCTATGTCGTGAGTACATCAAAAAAAGATCTAGCAATAACTCTAGGTCGGGTAGCCAAAATACTAAGGTATGCAGTGTCTTTTTGCCTGCAGGACAGCAGACTTCACACTTTTTATTCCCAAAGCGGAGAAGTCATAGGACCTTCTACGCAAATGCCCACGGTTCACCGAACGTATTTAAGCCATTGTGACAGGAGTACAGCATATCGCCGTTATACGTAAAGTAATTATGTATACTTAAAATCTTTAGGCTCAATTTAACATGAACACAATGGCCCTCAAGGAATTGTGTATCTACAACATTACGCCAGATTATAGCATACGGCCCCGCATTCAAGGCGGGCGGGCCTGGGCGGGCCTGGGCGGGCTCACTCAGGGACGTCCCGGTCAATGCCAGGCCGAGGACAAACTGTTTTATCATACAGAATAGGAATTTAGCTCCATAAAATTGAAACAATAACTCGTTTTTTTATGCTGAGATTGTACGGTACTTAAAATTGTGTTTAGTTATTTCTGTCTAGCATATAACTACTAGTAAAATAAATCTTAACAGGCCATCCATACATTATTCACAAACAAAAATATCATGTATCCTAGCTGGGGTGTACACAGATCCTCTATAAATAAGAAATCTTTTATATGATTATATTATATGTATATCTTTTAGATAATATTAAACTATCCCTTGGATCACCATTTTACACAATCATTTATAAGAAACTTCGTATGAGTGCAATGCTGATACGTATAAGTATTTCTCTATTATATTATGCATGTAATATATATGTAAACCTTTCTCAGGAATCACTCTATCTATCAAAAGAAACCTCATCACAATCCGTTGCGTAGTTTTAAATATATAAGCAGACATAGGCACAGACAGCGGGAAGAAGCTTTGTTTTATGTTTACTAGACAAAAAATGGGCGTCAAACATTCCAGTAGTAGTAGTACACTCGCTTGCGGAACGGGACAATAACGTAATCTTTTTCGTGCATGCATCCCGTAGTACCGAGATATTGAACGTTGTCACGTCAAAAGACCAACGTCCAACAAATGGTTACAGTCCAAACGCCCCAAAATTAAACTATAGTAAGGATAAATATACCCAAGAAAACTCCGGAAATAACTGTAAGCCCACAACTTGCCACCTGTAGAAGTTGAATGACGTTGAACTAACAAAACAACCCAATCGATTCCCGTCGAACGACAATCGAGAAACCAAACCGAAACAAGTAATTGTACTAATTTCGCCTCTACGTAGACAATTTCAACCATTATAGTTTTACCACATAGAGGTCAGTTCACGTTGAGATGTGTTGTATAACTCACGTTGTCCGCACGCTGTGTAGAGGTGTTGACGACACTTTTACGAGCGCAGTCCGTTCGCTAACGCATTGTTTACGAGACCAATAAACTTAATTCTTGGCGAAGTTTAACGCGATGAAAGGCACACGAAAAATCGCTCGACGTCGGTGCGATATAGAGCTATATTTATGTACGGTATTTATTAATGCTGTATGTTTCTTATACTTTATAAGGAACAATCTGAAGTGGAAGTGGGCCGGGCATATTAGCCGTAGAACCGTTGACCGCTGCCGTAAACAAGTTCTCGAGTGGAGACCGCGTCTCGGCAAACGGAGTGTAGAACGCCGTCAGACACGGCAAGGTGGTTGGCAGAAGCTGGATGCGCGTAGCCAAAAACAAATCACATTGCAATTGAAGAGGCCTATATCCAGCAGTGGACGAATATGGGCTGATGATGATGTATATAAAGTTGTCCAGAGAACCAGTGTAGTGTTTACACGCTTTACTTCACTGGTCTATTTTAAAATAGGTCTTAAGTGCGACCGCAGATGTGAATTGAGGCGTAAATACCTATGTGTATTCCTTTGTCGCAGAGCGGCGAACCTGTTGCGTTTGGCAAAAGATAAAGTAAACAAGTAATACGTTTATACGACAATAGACTATTTAAGTAGTGTTATTATTTATTTCCAGCTACATAAACATATTAAAAATGGAGAATTAGTTAGTATGTATAGTTATAATATAACAGTAATTTGTTTTACAGACTTAAGTTGTGTAACAAAAAACCTTATAAAGAAAGACCTTATAACACATTGTGAACCTTATCTATACTTATAATTAATCTGTAGAAGGGCAATTCTGTTCATGAAATACATATTCAAAATTACTTTAAGGGGGTGATTAGTGATCGATACTATGCCAATCAGTAAAATGTTTGTCTGTCTGTCTGTTCCTTATAGAAACAAACACTACTCGACAGATTTTAACGAAACTTGGTTCAATTATTCTTCAGACTCCTGAGCAGGTTAGTAACACATAAAAAAGACCTTATAACACATAAAGAAAGACCTCATAACACACTGTGGAAAAGCAATAAATTATTAGATAGTATTGAGAAGTGTATAATTCACTTATGTTGTATGTTGTAAGGTTGACTGGTAACTGACTGAGGCTTCCTTGGCTGAACATACGTGCACTTACAAGACCATCGATGTTTTGAAACAATGCGGAGTGAAGATAGAATAACCCTTAGATCCAGATCTATCAGGAGCCAGCTGCCAAGGCACTTTTCGATGAGTCCGAAACTCCACAATAAATACCATTCAATCTATCTATCTTATCTTTTATATTATATAAAAATGAATTGATGTTCGTTGTTCTTGAGTTTTAGTGAGACTAACAAACATGGGACCGATTTGGCTAATTTTGGTCTTGAATTACATGTGGAAGTCCAGGGATGGTTTAAAATGTTTCTTCCAATATACGAAATACAATAGCGACTTCCTACGGCAAAACAAATGTTTGCTGAGACAACTACATAGTTAGAAATATATATTTCAATACATTACTTGTAAGCTTACGGCTATTATACATTCTGATGGATGAATATCTCATTCCAAACAATGAGGATTATTCATTTCAATACCAGCTTAAATTGTACATCTAAAACAATTGAAAATGTTTAGATATACAGACCTCGTGCAGGCATCATACATGGCCTACCTTTCTATATTTTATTTCTTTTAAATGTATATCATTATATTTTTAAATGACTTCAAAAAGGAGTATAATAGTATTATACACCTTTTTCGTACGGTTTTTTATGTTTGTTATAGGATATTTATGTTTTTTTTTAAGGATAATAGATATTTACAAGGTGGTCCCATGATAAGGAAATCAGGGTATGATAATTGCAAACCCGATAAATCGAGGGGAACTTTAAAAAAATATATAAACGGGCGTATATTACTGATGAAAGTCCGTTCTTTTTTTCTCTAAACTTATAGCCGTAGAAGTGGTGGGTAATATTGACAAAAACACCTTTGTAAATAAAAATCCTGTACACTTGTTCACTTCGGTCAGCAGGCTTAACCCAAATTGATTTATTGCGGTGTATTTTTACACCCAGTTGAACAAACAAATCTGTGACGAAACTCGTAAAATCCTGCATCGGACAAAATGACAGATCTCTATTTACCACAGCGGCGGCTGGCTGGAGTGGGGGCTCCGTTGCGCTGCATTTTTCACACTTTGTAGTTTCAATCCGTAGCCGCGAGCCGCGAGCCGGCAATATTGAAAATTGTTTATTTTCCCCCCCTCAGGGTACAGTCGGAGTACCACTGAACAAGTTTCTATTTTGGTATCTTGTTAGTTAACTTATTGCACGGTGCTGGTAATATGATTGGTGACTATTTGATAGCTAGACGGATTTATCTGTAGTACTTAGATGTAAGCCTATTTGAAAATATGCCAGTTTCTTCCTGGTTCCTCCGGCCAGTAAAAAAAAATAATTCGAATCGGAGACGATTACTTTTGTTTTTAAAATCATAAATGAATTTCATCAAGCTTTGTTGTGTTATACTATTGTATATCTGTATGTAATAGGTCTTATAATGATGAAGAAATAAACATTTCATTTAACGGACTTCTGTAGTGCACGTATCTCCAGTTAAGTCCTCACGAAGCATCCATTCTCAGAGCGATGCGAGATCTCGATTTTCGACACATACTCGATCAACTCGCTGAAGGTACGCACATAAAAGGTAACGAGAAATTCACGACGAATACAAGCTGTGCTGTTCCATCAATTTCGGAAATTCGAAGTCGGGAGATATTAAGAGAAAACTCAACTTACATTTTCTTTTTAAATTACATTTTGATGTTAGTGTGATTTTTTTTAAAGAGAGCTGTATACGACATAATTGCGATACGCATATGTCGAAGGATTGTTACTGAATCATAGACTAGCCTCATACGGCATATAAAGCTGTGCTTCTGGTTTCGCTCGCAGCTCAGACTATAAAACGTGGACCATACCAGGTGGATTTGCCATTTACGCGAACCAAACGGTTTGCGTCCACATTCATAGTGCGAACCGCCAGGATGTGGAACGACTTGCCGGAGTCTGTGTTTCCTGCACAGTACAGTCTGAAGGTCTTCAAGTCGCGGGTGAATAGGTACTGAACAAGTGTGCTCCATCGTAGACCACGTCGCTGCTTAAAATCAGGCAGGATGGTGATCAAACACTTGTTCATAGTGATTAAAAAAAACGTTTACCAGTTCTACCGCAAATCATCATTTAGTCGTATAAAACACCATCTGACAGTCCCATAACTGTAGATAGCAATTCCATTGGTCAGTTGTTACGTGTGAATGACGACTGTGAAGCGGACGCGCAGCTGCCTCTCCGCCGCCACTCCACAGCCGTCAACCATCAATGCTCTCGCTGTGCAAGCAATCCGCTTGAAGCCAGGAAATTGATTTCAGCTCTTTCCACTGCTGAGATTTTTAGTGGAATTTATTTGAATGTGTTTTTGTTGAGCCGTGCTTCTGGGTGATAGATACGTAACTTCAACCAGCTTTTGATTGTTATTAGGGACTGTTATGTTGATGTTATTTATCTGTTTTAGACAATGGCATCTTTATTCTACAGGCTGGAATTAGAAAGAATTTGTGCGCGGTAGAACTTACTAATTCTTAATAATTATCTGTACTACATAACTTTAAAAATAAATGGATGTGGCACAAGTTATTAGCTTTAATGTTAACACTTAACACGAATTTTACAACTTAATTTGTGCAGCTTATATAAATAACTAGTTGATCCGGTAAAGTAAACGTTGTTTTTCCAGTAGTTTTTCGCTGTTATTAGAGGTATGTATGTATTTTTGTATTTTGAGAAACGCTTATATACATATAAGCGTTCCTCAAAAATAACTATCTATTTAATAATATCGTATCAAAATCCGTTGTGTAGTTTTAAAATCTATATGTGGATAAATGCTTAGACAGACAACGGGAAGCGACTTTGATTTACTGCACCTATTGATTAGACATATATGTCTTCAAAGTACCGCAGTCCCAATATCTCTATTGGGACTGCGGTACTGTAGAACCACAATGAAACATATCGTGGCAAACAGGCAAGCAAATAGCCACCATCCTGCTTGATTTTAAACTGCATTGTGGTCTTTATAACTGTCAATTTCTCATTATGAAATAGTACATAATGTGGCAATTAATTGGCAACAGTATCTTGTGAAAGACTCAATTCTTAATGGCATGAAACGTGTTACAAAGGAAGGTAATCCCTTGGCTAAATAAATAATGAAGATACCACAGCTCATTGTGAGCACAAAGACTCGAAGAACAATAAAACACCGACCTAGTTGAGAAGCAGCAAATCTAAAAGTAAGTCTAGTATGTACGTCTGTGGCGTCGTTGATTCTCCTTAGATCAATACAGAAACTTTGATTGGAAACGGCTTGTGTACTGGAATATTTCTTCTCGATATTAATTTTCATTTCTAAGAGTATCTGAAAAGGGATCAGGTTCGTTTCAATACCGCATCATTTGTAATAGTGGTTTAAAGTGCAATTTATAGATTTCATTTTTGCTGTAGGGTCACATTAAGGAATAATTCCAAATGGTGAATCTTGTACGAAATTTTCGTTTAATCATTATGTATAACAGAGCAGATTTTTGAAAAATCATTTCTATAAACACGTTTCATCTCTCAGAAAATGCTATTTTGTGGTGAAGAGGTAAAAAACGTGAAACAATTTCCACGACAAAAGGCATTCCAAGCCTGTGTGTGTATTTATTTTCTTCGAGCATCACCCTCTACCTCAGGAAACGGAAAAATTAACAACTCTAGAATGTTTATTCCCCGCACGTTCGGACAGCCATCCGGACTCAGCCTCCAGGCGATAATTGATTGTAGGATTGTCTTTTTTACGCGCATTTTGAGAGACCTGTTAAATTGGTTTTAATCCAGCGCTGTTTTGTCAATATTATTGTCTTTTGGATTCTTGTTGACTGTGTGGTTAATATAAGATAGACTCTTGGATATTTCACAATTCTCTACCTAGTTCTTGATACCAATAGAACCTTCTTATCGGATAAGTTTACGATATGAGAAAAGCAGCATATATCAAGCAACATATCAGCATAACAGTAACGGTTTTTGTGAAATTTTGCACAGGAGTTCCTTTTAAGATAATAAGAATGGATTTTTCAAAATTCATCCCCTAAGGGGGTAAAAAGAGGGGTAGAAGTTTATATAAACTTGCTTAAGACTCGTATGAGAAAAACGTTAATTTTGGAGTTACGGTTCTTAAACTTGGTGCTTAGTAATTTTTAATAGAAAATATCACTGAAACTACGCGAATGAAATCGCGCTCCATTCACTAGTCATACATTATACGTTATACACATACAAAACTTTAGGTAGAAGTCACACAATTATAGAAGCATTAAATAAATTCTTGTTATCCTCTTGCACTGTATGTGTTAATTCATGTAATGGACAGGTAGCTTTCAAAGATTATGTTTGTACATGAAAGTAACTTGACCAATTAAATTGGTTTGTGGTTGTTATTTTAACCAACCCCCGCACGGTTGCCACAGTCCGCAAGCGGCTGCAGATAATTAAAGACAAACATGCATTATGTTCAGGGGTTACCTGTAACCTATACAGTAGACTGTAGATTTTAAAGGAAAAGGTGCAAAGCCTTCGTTCGCCTTATATAATTAACTTTTTTCATTAGTAGCTCTCATTTTTAATCTTGTCTCAGACACTCAATGAAACAAAGTTTTATTGTTATCGTTCCAAAGGCTTTTTTTTACAAAAGTGTCGAAGTTTTTTTATGGCGTGAGGGTAGAATGGAGTTTACTTTTATTTCTCGGAAAAGAAATTACAGAACGACGTTGGACTAATTTACTTTTCTTTTTGGTTTTGTGAGTTTAACAGAATTTCCTGCCCGCTATTCTAAATTACATAACTGCGTTGTTATTTTCGAAAACAAAACTCATAATTTGGTGCTAGAAATCAAATCTACACAGTATACCACTTTCAGATTTAATTATGATAATCCGACTTTATTTTTAAGGTGTTTACCAATATTTCCATTCGTTTTTTCCATGGTTACTCCATAAACACGGATATAGTAATACACTCTCTCTTAATATGATCTAATGCTACTGACTCTACTCACACCAGCAGCTGTCACCAAAAGGCTCTAAATCAGTACCTGATATTGTTCTTTTTCTCTCGATCAGAATGATGAGACGTGGCTCCATGGCGACGATGGGCGGCGAGCCGCTCATCGTGGTGGAAGAGAGCTGCGCCGAGGAAGCGGAGATCACCTCGTCACGTTCCTCGGTGGTGATGAGGGGCTTGTCGGTGGAGGAGTCTCCACCAGATCCCTACCACTTGTCCCCGTGGCGAGACGCGCGCAAACACTCTCTGCCAACGCCGTCTTGTACCACTGGACCCACTGCCAGTCAGGTATTTATATATTATTATTTTTTTATTTATTTATTTTACCTACTTTACTGAACCTTTAGGAATTTAAATTCGATTTGTTTGAGATGGCGTTATCTTAGTATCGTTTTAACAACCAACAAACCAAGACTGTACTATGATAAGTGTCGTCTAAGACTTAAAAGCGTGGCAAGATCTTTGGCAAAGGGCTGAGCACTTATCTACAAAACCTTTACTATTTGTCGATCCCCGTTTCCATGGCTAGTAGTGACCTAGGATGCGTCAACTCATTTGGGATAATGTAAATTACTTAAATCTACGATGAAGACCAAACTAGAGGAATTACTACAGATTAACATAGACAAATTGTTCTACATTCACTTTATTGGTGACTCAGACAATTTTAAGGGACATATCTTCTTCTTCTTCCAAAATGAAAGAAATAAAGAAAGACAAGTAATTTATTCATGCAACACATTAGGTAGTTATATCTTTGGTGAATGCAGCAAATAAGTAGGTATAGGCAACAATAGAAAAATAACAAGTCAGAACATGAAAACCATTAATTACAAAAACATAGGGTAGGTTACATAATAATTACTGCATTCCTCTCTGAAAATGAATTACATACTCTTTGTCCTATTATAAATTATAACAAAATAATGATATGTTCACTATGCATATTATCTAAGGTTGAACTTCAGCGATAATTGAATGAAAATACTCTTTCAGGTTCGAAGGTTATCAGAGCGTGGAGAAGGTGCAGCAAAGGAAGCCAGGGAGGCAGCATTCCTGGCCACGTTGAGCCAGGCGCCCCCGCAGCCGGGCGGCAGAAGGTATGCCACTCCAAACATAATAAACTTTACGAGCGAGATGGCTTAGTGGTCTGAGTGCAAGCGACGGTCGCGGGTTTGATGCCCGTAGTATTTCATGGTTATTGGATGAGGAATTATATTATTTTGTATCGTATATGGTATGAGTATCTGTCATCCGTAGTACCTACATAAAAGTATGAAATGTCACTCAAATATTATATTTACATGTCGCAAATTATCTTATAAATCGAAAATTTGAAATCCCTATCTGATAACTAGCAGATATGTGATTTAGTCGATAGTTAGTGATGATTTGAAGTATTTTTTGTATCGGAGACGGGATCTAGACCCAAACCTGTCCTGTATTACCCACTCTAAATTAAGCATTTAGTACGTACATTAGATTGCTACTGTCCAAAATCCTACTAATATTAAATGCGAAAGTTTGGATGGATGTTTGTCCTTCTTTCACGCAGAAAGTACTGGACGGATTTTGATGAAACTTGGCAGTATTATAGCTTCGAATAACACATTGGTAAAACAACGTTTTCCAGGTCAGCTAGTTATATTTAAACTATCAGCAGCCAGGCTAGCTATAAACCATCTCAGAAAATTTTCAGATCAGGGAAATCAGGCATTCGATTAAAACGTTTTTATATTGTTTCAGACATTCCGTAGTGACGATCTCGAAAGTACCGCAGGCGTTGTTTGGTCGCGGGAGGCGCGAGTCCGTCGCAGCCTTTCCCGCGCTCTCCCGCCGGAGGGACTCCGGCTCCAAGAAATGTAAGTTCACCATTAAATTTTCTTCGAATTAACACAAGTATTTCATACTTAAAATACTTTAATTTCCATGTTTTATTCACCAGGTCCACCGGCCACAGAGTCCATGGGCAGCACTCACAACCTCCAGCTAGACATCATGGACGACATCGTGCAAGCGCGGAAAGTCCGCATGCGTATGTGGAACACGTCCAACGAGCGCGTGTGCGAGGTGCAGCCGTTAGACGAGCGCTCGCCGGTGGGGGGCTCCGTGCGCTACACCAACCGCGGGCGCCGACACTCTGACTACGTGGGCGCTCCGCTGCCGCCCATCCCGGCGCGCCGCCGCGCCTCCGACATGCCGCCGCCCATCCCGCCGCGCACCGGCGTCGTCTGCACCGACACGGACCTCCACCACATCCTCAACGCGCTCACCTCCTCCGCCACAGAGATAGACCGCTGCGGGAAACCGGAGAGGAGGCGCCTCGCCGACACCAGGTCCAGTAGCTTCGACGCCTCCGCCTTTAGGGATAAAAACGATTCCGGCACTACCTGGTTCACGCGACGGCATCAAACTCTCGCCACGAAGAAGAAGGAATACGAACCCAAAAAGCCGAAAGTGACGTTCGCTCCCGATTCGAAACAGGCGACGGGCGACGCCGCGGCCGTCGTGTGGGACAAGCCCTCGGGCTCCGTGATAGATGCGAGTGCGCTCGGCAGCGCCATAGAAGTATTCCTTAGGAAGAGTGGAGTGAGTGACCTCCCTGTACCAACACCAGTTACGCCTCCACCCAAAGACGTAGTGCAGAAAGTGAACGAGGTGCGGCCAAAGCCGGCGCCGCCGCGGCCGCCGCGCGCCGACGAGCGCTGGTGCCCGCCGCGTCCAGAAGACGACACCTCCGAAGGCTGCGACACCACTATTTGCTCTTCTTTAAAAGATCTCTTCGTATAGACTCCTTGAACAGACTTCTTGTAAATTTTGTATTAGATTTCTGTCCCGGGGGGGAGTGTGCCAGGGTCTGCGTCAAAAGGGCTCATGACGCGCGCCCAGCCGCCCCACCCGGACTTGTATGAATCTTTCAATGTGATAGAGTGCGCGCGAACGCAGGCCGAGTAAACGACATCGGCCCACGATCGTAACGCATTATTTTTAGAGTAAAATTCTACTATTTTCATTGTAAATTTTTAAATATTAGTGATAGATAGTGAATTATTGTATGTGGCGCGTTCTTTCCATGGATGTCCCGCCGCGCGCCCCGCCCTGTCCCGTTCGAGCATCAATGTCATTGTATCAAGTGTTACACTCATAAGTCGTATCAATAGTCAAACATTATGGAAGAGACGTTGGGAGACATACGCTTACGAAATAAGGCGACTCTCAGTCGTCTCGCCAATAAAGTTTTTATCGATGTTGTTCGTTGGTTTCATTGCTGAGGATTCCCACTTGTTGCCAATTGTGTGGGTAATGTTCTGGGTCGACCGAGTCCGCAGCTTTTATCTGCTATTTTACAGCACAGGACGGCTACAACGAATTATATGTTCACAACTACAGCTCCGTAAGTATTAGTAACATTTATAAGTGTAGAAGTTTTTTAAATTTCAAAATTTTCGACATACACATGCGTACGAAAACTATTAATAGTATATTTGTACTGTACTGGTCTGCAAATAATTTCCTATATCACCTGGATTTCTACCAGTCATTATCATCATCATCAGCCCACTGTCCCACTGTCCACTGCTGGACATAGGCTTCTCCAATTGCACGCCAATGTGATCTGTTTTCGGCTTCTCGCATCCAGCTTCTGCCAGCCAATTTACGTATATCATCAGTCCACCTTGCCTGAGGGCGTCCTACACTCCGTTTGCCGAGACGCGGACTCCACTTGAGAACACGATTACCCCAAGTTCTCTCAGAGGAATTAAATACGATTTTAGAAGTTGCGAATGTATAATAGGGTGCGATAGGAATTACTATTTATATCGCTTCATATTCTGCATATTTCAAACTCAATAATTTTATTGCATTCTACATTTTATTCCACTCTAAGTGATATATACCACTGGGGTACCATAAGACTTAAGTAAGTATATTATTCCAACTGTAGTGCTAAAAAACATCATTCACCAAGTTTAAACCGGGCTCAACATTTCGTGGAGCGTGGCCACGATTTGACGTCGAGAAAACAACGAAGGTAAGCTGGATGCTTTAATATTTTTTTGCCGTTTAATCGCGCCGTAATACCCGGTTTAACTTTCAATAAGAAACCTCACGTTTCCAAAGATGTTGTCCACACTGATTGGCACCCTAATGGGATGTAAGTGGAATGGTGCGATAATATGCATCATCCTAATAAGGATTATAGACATGAGTTTATCTATGCTAACCTGGAAACTGCTTGAAGTGGCTCATTTTTATATTTTAGACTATAACTACCTCAAATTCTAGAAAACATTACTGGCTATGGTTCATCATCATCATCATCATCAGCCCATACTTGTCCATTGCTGGACATAGGCCTCTCCAATTTCACGCCACTGTGATCTTGGTGAAAATTCTCATTCCTTTTTTTCATTACGTACTAACTTTTCAGCGCAGTGTTACCAGAGGTTTATCGGAATATTGTCTCAGGACTTCATCTAAATTCAGGTTATGTACCTACCATCTTCCCACCAAAGTTCTTCAAAATCCATTAAGTGGCTCTTCCATAACAGAGCTCCGTGTAACCTGAATTAGGACAAGTGATATAGGTATTTTATACCGAAATTCCCACAGGAAAGTGATAAATCGCTAATTTATTTATTTTTTTTAATTGTATGGTTTACCAACAACACATTACATTTGATATTATTTTGTGTTTGACATATAATATGCATTCATGAAATAATAAATTCTAATAACATTAAAAGTTCAATACAAAATAATCAATACTACAAACATCATTTATTATATTTCAACAATGAATTATTTCAGCGCGTAAGCTTCGTCAAATACATAGGCAAAAACAACATAAAATAATAAAAATAATACAGCTCCTATCAAACTTTCCCAATTCAAAAAAAATATAAAGACAAAAATGTGTAGGAAGCGCACATGTCCACAACTACGCCAACGCAAATGTACCCATTACACTTGCTGCGTTTCCGCGCTTCACTGCAAGGGACAGTCTTTGGAACAAAAACGCCCCAGAACGGCTGTCTTGACCCAACCGTCTGAGACGCTGGCCGATTTTTATGACAAATTGTCTTCCCTCCTGGCACCAGACACCGGTAACCTCAACAGCAATAGGAACAAATAAATAGCTGTTGGTCAGGCTGTATTTGTGGTGCTTATTCCCAGCCGCAGTCTCGGCGGCAGACCCAGCACTGACAGCAGTACACTTGGGTAGATGAGATGCTGCAAAGGTGCTGACGCATGTTGCATCCCACAGTAGACACCGGCCCTTCTCCCACGGTATCAAAGTCAGCCTATCCGGTCGCTTACCGTCAGAACGGCTAAGCCCAGATGGTTCTAGGGTACAGGGTACGTTGGCTGCCACCAGTGACCTCCTTACTTTGTCGTTTATGGCATAATGGCGCGAGAAACGACCTGCACTCCTACGACAACTCAACCCATGGTGACCGTTCGCTGCTACCCACTCACCACAGGCACAACGGTGTGGCTCACATACTGTGCAACCCAGCCGCAATGCAACTGCAATGCGCAAGGTTCCATCATCTAGGTAAGTACCTAACGACGGAGACGGCAAAGCATGGAGCCAACTGCCCGATTCCGGCAATGATGCTGCTCGCAACCTTGCCAGATCTGCACCCCGGCTCCTGACAGCAAACGATCCAGTATAAATTTAGAAGACAGGTCATCCCACTGTCTTTGAATGGCAGGTTGCTCAGGTATACCGCAATTTTCGTGTTGAGACTGCCAAATCGTCAACCCCTCGGAAACATGAGGCAAAGGATTCTTATCGCCATGTGAAGGCAAAATCTGAGCGACTAAATCCTCCACCCCATGCGCCGAAGCTAAGAACTACAAGCTACATTAAATAATCTATACTAAAAAAAAAATCAATACAAAATACATTAAATAAATGCACATCCAATTTTTCGTCCGACACTTTTGCATGTGATGTAAACAGGTACAGGTACAGCAATAGCTAATTACACTTAGTATCCTGATAGCACCGCGCTAGTGTAACATAACTGCGCAAACTATTATTAAGTTAAATTTAAACGTTCTCAGTCAACACGAACTCCATCCACGTCTAACACCTGCATTGCCGCTTATCTATGCCAACTATTTCAACGCTGTCGTGTCACGAGCGACTAGAACTTTCACAGATAAACCGCACACTACACTGATGCTTATGTGCAGATAACCCTCTAAAATATTTTGCTTAGAACATTCCCAGGAACGTCCTAGAGTATACATCTTTCTCTTCGTTTCTTCTTTTCGTCGTATACGGAGTGTTGCAGAGGGCCCCCACACTGTCCTGACCTTTGCAACGACTCCGAAATCGGCCCAGGTCAGGCCTCGCGCACGAAGCTGGCCATCCACCGTTCGCCGCTACGGGCCGGCCTCGCATCCTATTATATAGAGTATGCATAGGAAGTATTAATGAAACGCGCACAGACATTCTAACTCAATATTGTTCACCGGGTATATAGGCGCGAATATAATCAAAGACAAGCTCGAGCTTAACTTTGTTATTTTACGTCCACTCGTGACCACGACGCATGCAACTGCGTCGAAACGTCGAGTAAAATAACAAAGGTAAGCTCGAGCTTGTCTTTGATTATAATTCGCGCCTATATACCGGTGAATATTGAGTTTTAAAATATTTTTTAAATAAACGCGCACTGACATTATATTAAAAGTTTAAAACCGGGGTATTACGGCGAACAACGAAGGTAAGCTGAATAAATACGCTTAGATATCTACATACTCCCATGTTCATAATCTCCAAAAGGACAGAACCTTGTAGGGAAATAAAAATAAATACTCTTGGCGAACCGTGTTCATTTGCTTAGCGAGTGCCTCTGCCTACCCTGTTGGGAATAAATTGCGTGAACTTTATCTTAACAGTTCTTTCCTTATATCACAAACATTACACAAAGTTCTTCCCTAAAAAAGGTATGTTAAATACTTTGTACCATTAAGTACGAGTATATCTTGAAATGATTCCATCTAGATATGAACCGTACGACATTTACCTGCTGATTCACAGTGACAAATTATACTTGACCTCCCAATCAACGACGAGTTCATTCTACTTGAGGTCAAAGTGTTTACCACCATGCGGCAGGTAACGGTAGGGATGAAATAGCAGATAGGGAACTTCGTCTTCGTCTTAGACAACTTTGGCAATTACTGAGAAACGTTCAGTCTCAACTGTAATAACACCGTCGGAGTGTTGAATTGATGGAGCTTGTTACTTACAGAAGTGTACTGTCTATACAGGGTGGCTCATTCAAATCGGCCAGTATGGGAAAGTATGAAACTATAAGACATAAGAAGTTATGTTCTTAGGAACCATGCCATCCATTTTAATAACAAGTAAAACTGCATACTTTCATTTAAAAAAAAAGTTCTAATATTGTATTAAAAAAACAGTGGCCACTTCCAGCACCTACTAAATGAAAGTATGTGAAAACAATGCATTGTATTAATTTTAGACATTATGTTTCATAGAAACATTTACTTCTTCCATAGGTCTTACCTATGGAATCGATCTCTAAATAGAAATTGTCTCAGTTTTTTTTCTCTCAAAACAACCGGGTTCGATTCCCGTGCTTAGTACAGGTTATTTTTTAAATGTATGAATGCAGTTTTTCTTCTTATAAAAATCGGTGACATGGTTCCTAAGAACAAATCGTCATATGTATTATAGTTTCAGACCCATACTGACCGATTTGAATGAGCCACCCTGTATACCTAGGTACTACCTACAATTTGAGTAGTGGTACGTTTAAACGAGGCATTTCTAAACTCCTTTTCCTCTATGACATAGAGGTCACTGCTGGTTTCCGTGTCGATTAATCAATCAGAATGACAGATGATTGACAAATCGCCATATGCATTGCACATCGCGTTTATATTGATTGAAGTTGTTGCAAGATGCTTCGGTCAAAGAGGGTTTGATTGATGGTCGACATGGAATACCGAAGCGTCATCATTTGAGAAAATGGCACCATATTAAAAAAATGCCTCCTTGCAATCAAACTCTGATAGCATCGCATCTCTTTCTGATGTTTACCAACCGAAAGAAATAACACTATAAAATTGATCACAATTAAGATGACAACATAATGTCCTAGACTGGGTCACTTAAAACAAGAGGGTTGGTAATTAGTTTTTTTTTTAACATTAAGAACAAGCGTTCCACCACCATCCTGCCTGATGTTAAGTAGCGATGTGTTCTACGATGGAGCGCACTTGTTCATTAGGTACCTATTCACCCGCGACTTGAAGACCTTCAGACTGATTTCAGACTAGGTTAAAATACCTTGGAAAAGTTCTTCGGGGATTTATCTTTTATTGATAGAAAAATTGAGGTCAGCTCAAAAATAATTAAAGAATCGTATAATTAAAGTACGGTAGTATATTGTAGATACTTAGAAACGTAATCCTCCCTGAACGAATACTAGCTTATCCACTTCTTTCCCTAAGATTTAAATCTCATTAAATTCCGTCAAGTGGTTCTGGAGACTTAAAATAAATATCTTTAACAACAAAACGCTCCATTACTTTTAGAAGACAATAAATGCCTACTAGATGCTAAAGCTTTATTTAGCTACTATATCTACAAGATATCTGAAAATTTGCGAGGCAAGAAAAACCCAACGGCGGTGAAAAAGAGAAAATAAATAAGTTTGCAACCTAAAGTTTCCAAGTAATTTCGTGCGACAAAAAGAGTGTTATAAGATCGCTTTCAACCTTTCGCTATTTATCACACTTTGTAAAGTAAATTATCCCGCGTTGACTTTAAAAAGTAAAGGTAAATAAAAGTGTCGTGGCGTGGGTACAGTCGCCTACAGTAGGAAGAACTTTAATCGTATCTTAATAGAAGGCGATTATCTTCACTAAGTTAAGCAATACCTAGCGAGGACACGCGTTGATGGAACTCAAAAAGTTGGATTATTCATATCATTTGCGCCTAAACGGAGTGGAAGAAAACTGATTAGTACGACGGATTTTTTTTATGCTTCTATCATATGCGTAGTTAAAAAATAAACGTTTGTCATGTTAAATATCTAAATCCCGGAACACTTCACCCTGACCCCGAAATACATCTATTTTTTTAATACACATAAACTACAAAATATTATTTCTGCGTGGTTCGCAACAGTAGTTTCTTGCCAGATAGCGAAAACTATTTCTACCAAAACACGCAGACTCTCATAACTAATGTTTCCGCTCATTATTAAGGGAGTTGGCGATGAGAGTCGAACCCGCGACCGCAGGTTTAGAGGCAGGTGTCTTAACCACTAGTCCATGCTGTCATCAAAGTTCAAATTTCATATCTCATGTACATTTGCTTCCATTCCGTTTTTCTCCGGATTGGCGAGCCGTTAACCAATCAGCACTGGTGGACTCATCCCGCACTACGCCTACACGGGGTCGAGACCTGCGGTGCAAAGGGGGAAGTTGGCTATCAGCCCATAGTCTGATATAATAGACAATTTCAGAAATAGCATTTTCTTTCTTTTTTTCTTAAACACCGTGCATAAGCGTTTCACCACCACCCTGCCTGGTGTTAAGCAGCGATTTGATCTACGATGGAGCACACTTGTTCAAAAGTAATCGTAACATTTAACTTAATCATAATACTCCCATCTGTGGCAAACGATACTTAGTTTATTTTTACCTGCCCCTATAGGCTCTCCTCTCTACCTTCCCACCCCGGCTCTCTGTTAAATTGTTCACCTATACATAAGTTAGAAGATGAAAAAAAAAATACACTTCACGCCTTTAATCCCAAAGAGGGGTAGGCAGAGGCACTTGCTAAATCAAGTACCCACGGTTCACGCGCGCGTATTTAACCCAACGTGACAGGGGGTGAGCCCATCGCCGTTATAGGGTTCACACACCTTGTGGTGTGCGGGTTTCATCACGATGTTTCCTTCACCGTACGAGCGTTGCGTTGCGTACATAGGCTCTGAAAAAGAGTCCCATTGGTCCACGGCCAGTAGCCGGACTCGAACCCGGGACCTCCCGGTTACAAGTCAAGTGTCCGACCAACTGGACCACAGACGCTCTAAGAGTTAAGTTAACTTAAGTTAGAAGATGAAATGGACACTAAACTTTTGCAAAGAATTACAGGAACGAAGTTTAGGCTCTCGGTTCTATAATTTGGCGTCACCCTTCCGTGAATCACAATTACGTAGGCACTTGCTATTTGCCTTCACAGCGAGGCGGTGTAATGAACTTACCCAGCAACTGGTGGGGATTTGAATGGAATAAGCTTACACGTGTAAGAAAGGTGTCGCACCTTTCTCCCTCATCTCATTTGTGGCCGTTTGAAACAGGGCAATTTAACACATAATTTTTTTTAGTAAAGTAGACATGCATAGGTATTTTTAGGGTTCCGTAGCCAAATGGCGAAAATGGAATCCTTATAGATTCGTCATGTCTGTCTGTCTGTCCGTCCGTATGTCACAGCCAGTTTATTCCGAAACTATAAGAGCTACCTTATTTAAATTTACTGCGTAGATGTGTTCTGTAAACCGCATTAATATTTTAAAATAAAATCAAAAAAGATTTTTTTTTATCAAACCTTTACGGGGTATCTATCAATAGGTATTTGAAAATGATGTTGGGTTTCTTATATCATTTTTTTTTAAAACTGAATAGTTTGCGCGAGAGACTCTTCCAAAGTGGTAAAATGTGCCCCTGCCCCGTAACTTCTTAAATATTGGCGAGTCCGACTCGCTCTTAGCCTGATTTTTTTATCTAATATTATATTCGTTACTCAAAGTCCTGACTGATTCATTCATCCCTGACTTTTTTTTTGGCCACCATCCTGCCTGATGTTAAGCAGCGATGTGGTCTACGATGGAGCACACTTGTTCAGTAGTTACCTATTCACCCGCGACTTGAAGACCTTCAAACTATACTGCGCAGGAAACACAGACTCCGGCAAGTCGTTCCACATCCTGGCGGTACGCACTATAAAAGTGGACGCAAACCGTTTGGTTCGCGTAAATGGCAAATCCACCTGGTATGGATGACTCAGCCCAACCCAAACACTTCAGAAAGCTGAAATTTTGCACAGGGGTTACCTTTCTTAGTGCACCCCTGCGCTACTTAAGCTACGTCCGTTCCAAATTTCAAGTGCCTATGTTTAGCCGTTTGGGCTGTGCGTTGATGTCAGTCAGTCAGTCAGCTTTTCCTTTCATATATTACAGATAAACAGTGTTTCTTTGATAATATATGCAAAAGTACATATGAATCTTCATCAAGAATCACACCATCTATTAAAGAGAACCTTATCGAACTCCGTTGCTTATTTATACATAGATAGGGGCAGACAGCGGTCATTCAATACATTTGAACCTTAATACTATCTTTAATACCGCATGTTTGAAACACTCACGCTTGGTTTTCTATCGATAGCTGTCACTTTTTGACAGGCAAAGTAAGAAAGAAAAGACGATAGTTTTAATTCCAAATTAAGGCAAATGTGCGTATCGCAAAATAGGCGTCATCATCCCTATCACACTGACTGAGACAAAATAAACGGGTAGAATATCCTTTAGTCATATCTTATTCCAAATATATACCGCTTTACATTCCAGATCGTTTTCGATATTTTGGACAACCAACAATCATACACAGAGAAAAAAATACAGGAACTTAACAAACAAAAACACAGGCGAGCCTTGACTTAATTACAGGTTGCCACAGCATGCATTAGTAGTAGTGCAAATAAGTAATTACAACAAAGCCGAATAACAAAAAAAATATTATTGTTATTATAAACATAATAAATTAGTGACAGTGTTAACCGTATAATGGTTTGCTTCGATTTCATTGCTTTTTTCTCATTAATTTTCTCAGTGCCATTAAAAATATATTTTTCTTATTTATTTAAGCACATTGTGATTAAAAGGACAGGAAATTCCAAGTAATAACTTCGAACTGGGAAACTAATACTACGGCGTCGTCTTCCCAAGATTTTTACCGGACTTTTATAAGGAAAACGAATTACATACTCACGTAATTACTTTGTGCATGTTGCTGTTCTAACGTTCTGAAAGACAAAAAAGGAACCACACAAAGGGGCAGTTGGAGAATAAAGTCTGAAAGGCAAACAATCTGTATTATTCCGGAGCCACTTGAGCCAATAAACGGCCGCTGCTCAGCCAACCGCGAGCGATGTGAAGTGCCCTTTACATCCCAAACACGTAGACATAAGTGCCCGAGGCGAAACTGCCCGGGTCTACTCTCCGATTTTTCTACTATACCTCTCTCACTCACTCGCACGTTGCGCGATAAGGACAACACTAACGTACTGAGGAAATGAAAATAGAACAAAGCGTTCACGGCTACGCCATAGTCTCTAGTTACAGCTTCGTAGTTCTACGCGCTACGGGCGTAGTAGCAGGTGCTACGGAGTAACGTAGTCGAGATGAAAGTGATTTACGAAAGTATCATACTGTTAAAGTACCACAAATCCGTGTAATATTCTAAACGTGAAAGTTTGTTCGGATAGATAGATGTTTGTTACTCTTTCACGTAAACTACTATACGTTATGTTAATCATCATCATCATCAGCCACATAACGCTCCACGCTTGGAGCAGGGCCTCCCCCAATGAGATTCCGTATTTGGGGTGAAGTGCCAGTAATCGCCACGCTTGGCAGGCGGGTTGGCGATCGCAGTGGTGTTGTGGTTTAACTCACAGAGAGCGCTGCTGGCCGTTCTCTGGAGAGCTCCCTCGGTCGCCTCTTACGACCCCCATGACGGGAAAAGTTGGGCTGGGGTGGTGACACATGTAATCTATTCGCCGTCACCACACGGCACGTTATGTTAATGTAACTTTACAATATAATTTGTACTTCGGATCTGTTAATGCGGTCCTACGAGCTAGCGCCAAGTCTACATTCCCATTCGTTTCCGACATTCAGATGCGGTTTTATTTACTTGATAGAGTGATTCTTGAGGAAGGTTGAGATGGGAAACACTGTTAATCTTGATCTGATGTGATCAACGGACAGCCCAATCGCCTACACGAAGGAACTTGAAATTTGGCAAGAACTTAGTTTAGGTACCTTAATGCACGCCGAATTAAGAAAGGAATTCCCGAAATGCCCACGAGAACGGAATTTATCGAGAAAACTTACAGGTTTGTATGAAAAGTAAAATCTGAAATAGAGTGTTTGAATATCTAGTATTCAGCGTGGCTATGCAGCTACGACAATTATTTAAAAAAATATTTTGAAAAATTACTACGGGTACAGGCCAGGAATATTGACCAAAACAACGTTTTCTGGGTCAACTAATAAAATATATAAAAAACATTATTGTTCAAAATAATAAGACATAAATGTAATATATAAAATTTCCATGTCACAATGTTAGTTACCGTACTCCTCCGAAACGGCTTTACCGATGTTTACCAAATTTTATATGCGTATTTTTATGGATCTACCAGTTGTATTTCTCCCAATACACTGGGTACAAAGGCAAAACAAATGTTTTCCGGAACAGCTAATAATATATAATATAACATATATAATAATATATATGTATACCTATGTAGAAGGCCGCATCTGCAGAACATTCTTTTAGCTGAATGCACAATACACACAATGCAAAACAAATGCAACTCTATCCACAGCACTTAAAAAAACAACAACGAAAATATCCCGAACAAAATTTTCGTGAACGGAATTTTAATCATTGAAAAGCATCGGGTATTCACAAAGGTCGGGGTGCATCGCGCCACCGCACAGCCAAAGCAATCGCACCGGCCCATCATTAATTAGGAATGCCGAACATTTACTTGATGTCAGCTCCGGTTCACCGATGGGAGATTACAGAATTATCTTCTACACTCAGTTAATGGGAATCATTTTGTGGACATCTGCAAGAGGTGAAGCTATTGAGTGAGGTGCGTTATTGCAGTGGCGTGCACACCATATAGGCAAAAAGACACTGCCTACCTTAGTATTTTGGCTAACCGACCTAATAATAGAGTTATTGCTAGATTTGTTGTACTCATGACAGAGGCTAACGAAGGTCCTGTGTGTTTATGGGTGAGTAGATATGTAGGTACCTATATTTCGTAATGACAAGTTACCTATACAGAGGTGTCAATCCTTGGGGATTGCTGCCTACCTTGCCGTAAAAGCCAGTGCACGCCACTGCGTTATTGTGTTAATTGTCATCCAGATGTAGATACACCCGAATACTTGTGCCCTTGGGTGTAGTGGCTCAGGTCGTTCTGCAGGCCCCGGCAATAAGATGCGAGCGAGTGAGTAGATAAAAGAGGAATAACACCGCGAAGCAGCTATAACAGTAATACACAGTCAAGAATGGCTCCATCTTTAAATAAAGGCATCAAGATCCGTGGCGTAGTTTTAAAGATCGAAGCATACATAGGGACTGTAAGCGGGAGGCGACTTTGTTTTATTCTATGTATTGCAGTGGCGTACACACCATATAGGCAAAAAGACTCTGCCTACCTGTATTTTGGTTACCCGACCTAATAATACAGTTATTGCTAGATATTTTTGTTGTTGTACTCACGACATTGGCTACCGAAGGCCCTGTGTTTTGAGGGTGAGTAGATATGTAGGTACATACATGTGTAAAGACACGTTACCTATACATAGGTGTCAATCCTTGGGGATTACAGCTTACCTTGTCGTAAAAGCCAGTGCACGCCACTGATGTATTGATGTATACCTACATATATCAATATCCGCCTTCCATAGAACTCACGCAGAGGCTAATTTGAATCAAATGATTGTGTGTAAATTGTAATTTGATATTCGCTGAAATAAAAATGGGAATTCACGGAAAAACTGCAAATCGTATTTCGACGAAACTTGACGAGGAGATAGGTCACCTATTTTACCCCGAAATTCCTCCGAGTTCGAGATAAATCACAGGTCAAAAAAGGGTTAATCTTAAATGTCCAAGTAAAAAGGCTTCGTACAACGGCGTTTTTATAAATAAAGAATGAATTAGTGAACAAGTACACTTTACACAAAGGATAAACATGATTAAGTACTTAAAAAACAACCCACTGATCTAAGACGATAAAGAATGACATCAAATCTGCTACACTCTTGTTATTGCTCTTATTTTTATGTGGTACTTAGGAAACAGCCATGCACATCATTTTTTAATGAAACGCGCACAAACATTATAACTCAATATTGTTCACCGGGTATATAGGCGCGAATATAATCGCCTATAATATTGAGTTATGCACATCCTTTGTCGCGATTTTCCTGAGTGATGCAACTATACGATTTATCACAGCACCAATATGCATAATAAGCTGTACCTCGCGATGTTACTCGGGTTTTTTTCGTTCCCGTGGGAAATTGGGGATAAAATATAGCCTATGTTACTCGGGAATAATGTAACTTTCCAACAGTAAAATAACTTTTCAAATCTGCCGACTTTTCTCTTTTCAATATTGGTATAGATAAAATATGTCAATATACATAGTTTAAAAGAAAGAAGAACCGACTTCAGTCATTACTAGCCGCCCATACATTTTTTTAAAGTTTCCCTCGGTTTGTCGAATTTGCCATCGCCAAACACTGATTCTTAATTTTTCCTAGAGAAAAAAATCACAAAAATCCACGAACAAACATAAAAAAGCATATATACGGTCGAATATATATAGTCGTCCATTTTCATAGTGCGAACCGCCAGGATGTGAAACGACTTGCCGGAGTCTGTGTTTCGTGCGCAGTACAGTCTGAAGGTCTTCCCTTCTGAACAAGTGTGCTCCATCGTAGACCACATCGCTGCTTACCGTCAGGCAGGGTGGTGATCAAACGCTTGTTCATAGTGATTAAAAAAAAAAAAAGAATTGAGAAAGACTCCTTTTTTGAAGCCGCTTAAAAATCACAGTGTAAGGGATCAATAGCCGTGAAAAATACAGTACACAAGGGTGCAGCAGGCATGCTCGACTGGACATAAGCCTATCCCAGAGCGCGCCACAGCGTCCGGACTTAGTCCTTCCTCAGTCAATCCTGAGGACAGCTATAGCGAGGTGTGGTCCCCTATCCCCCTGGGGGCTAAAATAGTCCCCGCGAGTCTAAGGATGCAGTGCGAGGGTGACACCGGTGCGGTCTTTGGAGATCCCGGAGTGACCCGTCACGCACCGCCGATGGCCACCGGAGGGGTTTTAGTCGGTGTGAGTTCGACATAACCCAGTCACTCCTCTGGGCGGCTGGGTTTCCCCTTCGAAACCCACAAAAAAGGGCGCTTAACCAAATCGTCGGACCATATTTTTGTATGTCTACACACGCTGCGCTTCCCCACTCTTGTTTGTAGTAGAATATAATAAAATATATTTGCAACTACTTATTACTGTATTTCTATCTTAACGGCCTGAATCTTGCCTTGCCTCTGGAACGGAAGTGGGTAGCAGATGTTTGCAACCCGCTCATTTTATCCTACAAAGCCTGCCTCATATTTCCGAGTAAGTATAAACGTCCAACCGGATACATGCTTGGAGGTTTTAAATAGGAATACTCGGAATTTGTTATTAAAATGGCTGACCGTGCACTGCAGCGCAATAATACTTACTGATTTATATTCTAAATGGGAAAGTTCTTTATTGTTTGTTATGCTTTCACGTGTAAAGTAGTATAATAGTATTCATGGTCCGTTGTCAAAATACTTATCACAAAAATAAACAATGATTATCATAAAAATGAAGAAATATTAAATTAATTATTTTACATAAAACTGAAATACTACTACTAGCGTCTGTGGTTCAATTGGTCGGACTAGCGTCTGTCGTCCAGTTGGTCGGATACTTGACTTGTAACCGGGAGGTGGCGGGTTCGAGTCCAGCTACTGGGCGTGTACTAATGGGATTCTTTTCAGAGCCTATGTACGCAACGCAACGCTTGTACGGTGAAGGACAACATCGTGATGAAACCCGCACACAACAAGGTGTGTGAACCCTATAATGGCTATGGGCTCACCCCCTGTCACGTCGGGTTAAATACGCTTGGTGAACCGTGGGCATTTGCTTAAGCAAGTGCCTCTGCCTACCCCGCTTTTGGATTAAAAGGCGTGAAGTGTATTTATTTTATGAAATTATTTAAATTTCGGGGGGACACCCACCCCCTTATTATTTACACCCCCTTATATTATAATTACTGTTGACGTAATGACAAATAAAACTTCTATTGAATATAGTTCAGTGACTCGAAGGTGTAAAGGAACTCATAAAAACCTGTAAGACATAACAGGTTTCACAAATCGAACCGTTTGGCACAGTGAGTGTTGAAGTTCACTGAGTGACTTAAATTGAGGTAAACTATAGGAATATTGAAAGAAATGTGTCTTTTAGTTTAATATCGATTATTTACTAGAGAGAGTACGGATCAAAAAGTTCATAAAGTCGAATACGTATATAATAAATAACTATAATCTGTACACTAATTCGACGAACACGACACTTCGTATCATGTACGGATATTCGATTTTTCGAAAAATATTTCTAGATATTTCATTATCTAGGTACGAGGTTAAACATTAATTTGATAGATTTAATTTATCCATTTCATTCGATTGTAAAATTACATCTCTATGGCTGAAAGTCCACTGTATTATTTCACTATTATCGATCTGTCAAATCGTTCGTCGATTTAATAAACAGACCGTATAAAATGTTCTCATGTATTAAATAAAAACAAAAAAAAACTCGTATGATGTCATTGCCAGATACAGAGAAAACATAATAATATCGCCGAATTGTATTTATTGGGAAATTGTATTCCTTTTTTTTTTCATTTGCTGTTCGTATATTTTTTCCGAGAATAAAGTCAACAACCAAACTTTTCCTGCAAAAATAACCTCTTCGCAAAAAAAACACAGATCAGTTGCATTTTTGCTGGAGAGAGATATGTTTTACGCAAAAGGCAGTTTTAACACATCCGTGGACATTCGAATTAGAACAATAGAAGTTTTATTGTTATGGCTTTGTCAGGCGGGGTGTGTTCACGAAAGAACGTCAGAACCTTGATATTAACCCTGAAATGGTGTTTTTACTGAATGAGGAGTTTTTTTTAAAATAAACAATCTGTCAAAGCTAGTGATAAGATAACTCTTATAACTCTGTTATATTAGTAACCTACTTATTCATCTTCGGATTACACACTTTTGTAGATTTTTTGACGTAACAATTAATTTAAAAAAAGTTTAATAACTCGATATGCATGCACGAAAAAGATGACGTCATTGCCCGTTCCGCAAGTGAGTGTTAGTACACTCGCTTGTGGTAGTAGTGTAGTAGTCTACTACTGCAATGTTTGAACTACCGTCCGTATACCGGCTTTACAGACAGCCATTTTTTTAAAGAAATCTATTTATTGTAAACTACTGTTCGACCCGAATTAAGGCTATAAGGCGTCATCCAGAACAGATTCTGGATGACGCCATGATGCTCAACTTAATCACAACCAGGAGAGGAACCCCCCCTCCCATCAATTTCCCGAAAGTAGTAAAAAAATATATGTTTTAAATATGAATTTGTTGCCAATGCAAAACACGGTACATAACATAGTAAACATATTTTCATCCTTGAGCCTCCACCCCGAAACGAAGTTGAAAACTGATCACAACGCAAAACACCTAAAAGAAACTAAGAACAGGAGAAGTAGATGAGTTTTGAGAATGTATCAATACATAGTATAAAACAAAGTCGCTTTCCGCTGTCTGTCTGTTTGTTTGTCTTCTTCTTTAAAACTAGGTAACGGATGTTGATGCGGTTTTCTCTAATGGATAGAGTGATTTTTGAGGAAGGTTTATATGTATAATACATGCATATAATAGTAGAGAAACACTGTTATTAACGTATATTGGTAAAACAACGTTTGCCGGGTCAGCTTGTATAAAATATTCAGCACTCATACGCCAAAAGATTCAGGTCGCACTGTACCCGAAGAGTCCCACTCGACACAGAGCATCCATTAATTTTCATTTACAAAATGTTGAGAAAAAAAGCAAAAATTCGTTGTATTTTGTCTTCCTACAAAATGGAACGGAGTACACTTAATTTGAAGTTAAACCCTGAGATCTCCTGGGATACAGAGACGGACAGCTTTCCGGCTGAGACTTGGAGCTTTTAGCTACGGAAGTTTCCGAGTTTGTTTTGTACAGTTAATTAACACCTGATAACGTTAGGTACCGTCGGCCAAGAAAGTGGTCTCTCAGTTTTGATGACACTTCCTGAACTGTATCACTAAAATATTAATAAGGCAGACTTTGTGGTTGAGCTCAAGAATGAAAACAGTGGCTGTTATAATTATATGGCTGTTAGCTTTTATATTTCCCGAAGGGGTTACAATTTGCTTGCAAACACTTAAACTTAAAGAGATGTAAAAATGTGCTGTGTCTTGAAATGGCGTAGAAGTCTTGATGTAGTTGTTATAGTAGTTCCCGTTGAAGTGGAAGTGGAAGAGGTAATCCGCCGGAACCGGTGGTGGCGGGACGCAGTTGAGATGGGGAGGCTGCCACTTACCACGGTCAGCGCGTTTGGTTACACGGTGACAGTTCGTGTAATGTGACAAGTAAATAATGAAACTTAACGTCTAATGACATTCATACGAAGATATCCAACCTAAGAGTTGTAGATGGATCAATTGGCCAACGGCCAAGAAAATGGCCTATTATTTTTTGCTACACTTTTACAACTCTACCTTATGAGCTGTTGTATTGTGTCAAGCCAAAAATGAAACTTAATGACTAATGATATGCATATGATTTTCAACCTTCTTGGGGTGGTAGTGTAGATTCTTCGCCGACTGTACGTAGAGAGATTATTGACTGACTGTTACGTATTGTTTAGATATTATTAAACGACGTAAACAACGTCTTATGTAAGGGATAGGTAATATTTCCTTAAAGTTTATTTGAAGGCAATTTGAAGGTATTTATTTGTATAATTGTAATTAACGTCAACTTCTCTACACAAAAATACGACATTAATGACAGAATATTGAAAAGGGTATGCTGTCAAATAAACATCATAGAGAATTTCCCATTGTGTTATGACGTCGTGTCAAGAAATATGAAAACTTCGACTGCCTACTTAAAGCAGAGGACTGTATTTTTTTTTTAAACAGTGAACAATATTTTGAGCACTACCCTGCCTGATGTTAAGCAGCGATGTGGTCTATGATGGAACGCACTTATTCAGTAGGTACCTATTATCCCGTGACTTGAAGACCATCAGACTGTACAGCGTAGGAAACACAGACTCCGGCAAGTCCTTCCATATCCTGGCGGATCGCACTATGAAAGTAGACGCAAACCGTTTGATTTATTAAAAAAGGATAAACATCCATCCAAACTTTCGCATTTATAATATTAGTAGGATCCACGACCATTTTGTATGAAGTGCCTATTTCATACCCAAAATACCAATAACAGTAACAAATTATCTTCAACAAGTACCTACTGCTCGGGCTTGATATTAAGTACATAATATAGTATGTGAAGGCTAGTGTATCAAGCAACACAGGCATAGAATGTCGATAGCCGAGCCTCGTCAATTTGCTTCGCGATAGGCATGTCTACTCATATCCGTTCCGTTATTGGGAGGACCCATTCTCATAAAAAAAAATGTTTTTGCACACTTCAACCCTGTTAATCTTGCTAAGAAAATACCCACGGTTCACCAAGCGCATTTAGCCCTCCGTCCTTATAGGGTCGCTAACCACAATAAATTGAATAAAAATAAATATATACATGACTTTTAATCTCAAAGTGTGAAGTATAGGGTTCACACACCTTGTGGTGTGCGGGTTTCATCACGATGTTGTCTTTCACCGTACGAGCGTAACAACTGAAAATGAGTCCCATTGGTAAATGTCCAGTAGGACTCGAACTCACAAGCTCTCGATTGCAAGTCAGAGTAAGCGATCAACTGGACCACAGACGCTTACAATTTATTGTTTGTTTTTATAAATGCTCTATGAACAAGCTTATGACCACAATCCTGATCAGGGATGTGATCTACGATTAAGCATTTGTTCATTATGTACCTATTTTCCCCTGTTTTGATGACCTCCAGACTATACTGCGCACGTAATAAAGACCGCAAGTCAATCCACATCCTGGCGGTTCGCACTATGAAAGTAGATGCCGTTTGGTTCGCGTAAATGGAATGTCCACCTGGAACAGTTGACGTTTTATACTAGTATAAGCTGACCTGTGGAGTTAAAACAACAAATCAGAGTGCTAGCGTAATGCCTTATGCCTCAAAATGAGACATACTTATGTTTCGCCTTCCGCCAAGAAAGAGTTTTTTGACAAGAAGTTTTTGAAAGAAGCCATGATCAGGAAGCGTCCCGGCGTAGAAGACGTAATTTTACATCGTAAGAACGTTTGGAAAGATATTTGATTCTAGTCAGTGTATGATTATATGTAAATTTTATAACTTAAAGTTTACAAACATGCTAACACAAAAACGGGAAAAGCTACGAAAATACGCATACTCAGTTGAGTACAGTCCGTTTCTCTCTTTTTTCTCGCTCCACTTGCCTCTTTTTCAATTGGAAGCACTTCTATGAACAATAATATATGAATGATAGCGTCTGTGGTCCAGTTGGTCGGATACTTGACTTGGAACCGGGAGGTTGCGGGTTCGAGTCCGGCTACTGGACGTTTACCAATGGGACTATTTTTCAGAGCCTATGTACGCAACGAAACGCTCGTACGGTGAAGTACTTCATCGTGATGAAACCCGCACACCACAAGGTGTGTGAACCCTATAACGGCGATGGGCCAACCCCCTATCACGTTGGGTGAAATACGTTTGGTGAACCGTGGGCATTTGCTTCTTAAGCCAGTGCCTCTGCCTACACCGCTTTGGGATTAAAAGGTGTGAAGTGTATTTATTTATTTTTCTATGAACTAATGGTAAAACAAGTTGAGAGGAGACCGTTAAAAACTACCTAAGACACACGATCAACTCAAAAAACAACAATTAGATTTACAAATTACCGCCAAAACATTTTAGCAGAATCAATACGTATCACTAGTCCGTGTATTCAATGATGATTGTCAGTGAATATCAATTGCGATATCCCATTCAATGTGTCGCGATTTCCACAGGCCGCTTTGTGCGCAGTACGGGGGCCTTCGATCACGAAACTATACAATAATGTGCTATTAATTGTTTCCCACATCAATAGGAAGGTATGTCGAAGGGAGAACATGATACGGATAACTTGCACGTCTATTTTGTTTCAATTATCAATGTAATTGTTATGTAATATTTCTATTTGTTGTGTTAGAAGTTTATTAATTTGCGCGCTTAAACACCCGTTATAAACTTCTAATATAATGTCAGTGGTCGTTTTTAGGGTTCCGTACCTCAAAAGGAAAAAACGGAACCCTTATAGGATCACTTTGTTGTCCGCCTTTCTGTCTGTCTGTCTGTCTGTCAAGACCGTTTATTTCAAGAACGCGTCTACGTATCAAGCTGAAATTCACATGAAATACTCAGGTCTATTGTCCCTTTAAGCTGTGAAAATATCAAATTTCTAAGTTAACGCGATCAAAAGATCAGCAGTTTATACCGACACCTTAGACGAATTTCCGTCACTAGGGAATCAAAACCTACAGGGTACTTCCCGTGAACTCAGAATCTTGAAATTCGGCACGAAGCAACGTTATTATGTAGTACAGATAAAGGAAAAATTGCGAAAATGATAAATTGTAAACCGCTACGTTTGTACGGCGGAACCCTCGGTGCGCGAGTCCGACTCGCACATGGCCGGTTTTAAAAAAAAAATTATATTTTTCTCATTTGTGTGAATTACCTTCTTGTGTACGAAAACTGTAAACTCGTTTAGCCTGACACTTCTTAACACAGGTTATTTACTAACTTAGCTAGGATATGTCAGAGTGAGTACTTTAGCCTTATTGTTAACATACACATCAATTCCTATTAACTTAGGTTGGTATTCGATTCATAGCTGAAGAAAATGATTGGAGAACTGACAGTAATGGATAAATCAATATCAGTCGTAGTATATATGAATTTGTAGATTATTAACATCAATCTATTAACTTAGTTCACTAAAATTAAGCTCGATAAGATGCAAATGGCTTCTTTATTTCTCATTTTCTCGCTGCAATTATTGTGTTAATGTGGTGGAATTCGCGTAATAATGTGATAGTAATTAAAAATAATGTAGTGAGAGTGAGAAGTAAAGCAGAGGACTCCTATCTTTAATTTGTTATTCCCATATGTACCACGTATATTCCACGCAGCATTGAAATGTGGATTGTCCACACTTACGTTTTAATGAGATTTTGACACGACTTTGACGATTAACGACAAATAAAAAAAAGATAAAGCTCAGCTGAGAAAACTTACTTAAAATATAAGTAGACAGCGAAAGTGACTTACTTACTTTACAGTACAAGTGTGCTCCATCGTAGACCACATCGCTGCTTAACATCAGGCAGGATGGTGGTCAAACGCTTGTTCATAGTGATTAAAAAAAAAGACGCACGGGATTATCAGTGAGATCCGAGTTTGCGCTCAGTTTAGCTGTTCTAGAAAAAACTCAGAAGTAACTACTGAATACCAACCTAAGTTGACCTAAGTTGATATTTAATGTCATTTTTATATTAGTGTTTTCATTTGTAATTTGTTAATTGTTATCATTTGTATAATGTATTTTTTTTTGTGCATTATTGAATTAAAAAAAATAATTGTGTAACGAAAAGCTCTTGTATCCTATCGACGGCCGGCATGGACTAGTGGTCAGTACATCTGCCTCTAGGACGACGGTCGCGGGTTCGATTCCCGCCACGAACATAATGCTTCAGTGATGAGCTGAGGCATTTGTTGTGTGCGTTTGGGTGTTTTATTTCTCTATGTATGTATTTAAAAGTAATTATGTAAGTGCATCAGTCTCTGGCACCCATAGTACAGGGTATCCTAGTTTGGGGTCAAATAACCGTGTGTAAAAAAATGTCCCGACATCTATATAGGTTACACTGTTCTACAACACTGTAACAGCAGTTCTACGTGGATGTAAATCCACGATCCAATTCGAATTTCCGCGGCAGCTCTGTACCGAATTCCGTTGCCCTGAGGGCATCGAATTCGGGGAACCGTTTGTATTGGTAGCTAGTATGGTCTCGGTACACACTGGGCTACTGTTTGCGACTTAATTTTTAAAATAATACACTTTTTTATCCCGACCAAATTATACGTGGTTTTTTTTTCTTTTTATCACTATTGTGCACGGGCACTTTGTAAGCGTCCTCCTTTTTATATAACCTTTTATAATTTTGTATGTTTTATTCGTATTCTATTTTTGATATCTGAACTGTCCTTGTCACTTTTGGATTTATATTGTTGTTGAAAATATAATTTGGTCGAACCGAACGTGTTCTCCTCATTATTATAGGAAATCGGGTATAATAGGCCTATTCAGCAATAACAACTATGATCAAGCGTTTGATCACCATCCTGCCTGATGTTAAGCAGCGATGTGGTCTACGATGGAGCACACTTGTTGAGAAGGTACCTATTCACCCACGACTATACGTGTATACGTGTTCCATTAATCGGGGTTAAACCGCGTATCAATGAATTACCTAAACTGTAATAATGAACAGCTTTTTGTTAGACATGTTTTCCAATATTTTTGTTTGTATCACGTTGCCGTTGGGTCAAAACAAAACACATTTGGAAATTAATGATTGACTGTAAATTAGCGCAATAGCTTGAACGCTCTAAGTTACTCGCAACCACGTGCTTATATGGTTACCCGGATGGTAACTTCGCTAAATTGAATCCAATGAGACGGCCTACAAGACACTTGACTTTCCCGATGTTAGCCGTGTTTCTTCTGTTCCTTTAGGAATTATTGGGATACCCCTTTACCAATAAACGCATTATCACTTATACAACGGTTATTACAGGTCTACTTGAACTGGTTATTCCGTATTTGACATATAACTGACAAGTTAAGTTGAGCTTTGTGTATCTTGGTAAAGCCCATAAAATATAGCCTTTGTGTTATTGCGACGTACATATATAAGATATATTTTCGTGTTTTTTTATAAAAACCCATCCAGTGGTTTTCGCCTAAAAAGAGAGTAACTAACATGCACCATTCGTCCGTACAAACAAACTTTTGAGAACGGAAAAACCTCATCCAAGTGGATATTCCATTTACGCGAAGCAAACGGTTTTCATCTACTTTCATAGCGCAAACCGACAGGATGTGGAATGACTTGCCGGAGTCTGTGTTTCCTGCACAGTACACTCGTAGTCTGGAGGTCTATAAGTCACGGGTAAATCGTTACCTAATGAACATAGTGTGCTCCATCGTAGACCACATCTGCTTAACATCAGATAGGATACTGGCCAAACGCAGTGTTTAAAAAAACTTTTGCGTGTACATTATTAAGTAGAATAAGATACTTTAGTTTTTTAAATAAGTCCAACAAAAACCGTGAGTATTTTCCATTCAATAGAATATCCAATTATTATTTTCTCTCGTGCAACAATCAATTGGCAAGAAAGAATATCTGAATCTGAAGTAGCTATTGTAGGGCGTGTTAGCCCGACTTCCAATCGTTCTCGAACAACTGCTCGCTGCAGGAATATTCTAGGTTAATAAAATGAAGCAGCAAGCGGCTGCAATTTATAAAAAGTAAAGTATTTTCAATGCATTCCCCGGTGGGGGCGCGTCCGTACAGCGTAGTTTACTGGGAAGACGACTCAGTTGGTTGTATTGATGCTAAGTATTTTTATGTTAAAACTAGAGGAGGCCCCGCGTATTTCATTCGCGATGTTTCAGTATTAATTCCTATTCAAACTTCTACCCCTTCCCCTTTTTTATACCCTTTAGGGTCTCACGTAAATATAGCAAACGGAACCCCTGTGCAACATTTCAGCTTTATAGTGCCAAGGGTTTCGGCTGAGTGTTGATGAATGAATCAGTCAGGACTTTGACTTTTCTATATATACATAGATGATGTTTTAGATTCTAATAACTGGTGGATAGATACAATTTCTCTTTACTAGAACATAAATTGATGATTTTTGGGCGTCCAAAGATTCGATGACAGTGTTGCTCTGGGTTTCTATGGGAAGAAACAGAAAGAAATCGTCCGATCGGTGTTGAGTGTTTTAAAAAAACTATTTAAACGTTTCTATGAATCTAAACTTTATATTACTAGGTGTTGAGTTTCAATCAGTTAGGGTGATCCCCACGAAATTCGGTATCTCTTGATAACACACTCGGTTTCGACATCCCATACAGAGCACGTATTTATTTATAATTAACAAAGGGTTAACTTGGGACAAAGGTGAGTAATAGATTAGCTGTACCTATACATACAGGCATAGTGTAATCTTCAAATAGTTGTGTTTGGGAATGTTCACCCTGGATTATATATCTTTTAGATAAGACTTTCTGGTGGAGTGCGAAGATACAAACTTAAGTCTTATTCCGATCCAACCTAGGAAATTAACACTAGGGTGAATTGTCGGAAGATGCATGCCATACAATTGGAAAAAAATGTTGTATGTCAAATACGGAATAATTAGTTAGGTTTAAGTTAAAAGACCTTTTTTTTTTTTTACATGGGGGAATCCTCATGGACACCCCGCAGCGAACGGGATAGTGTCGGACTCTTACCGACTAAACCCCCATGATGACCTCCGTGTCGCGTGCAGGACGGGTCCCGGGAGTACCCGAAGGAATTGCATCAGGAGCCGCCCAAGCGATCGGTTCTGTCGGACTCCGGCTCGGGGCAGACGGTGGTGTGTCTGCCCCAGCGACCTCCTCCACCGGCGGCAGTTACCAGGCCATAGGGTAACCGCCGCCCTTCCCGGGGCCGTCCAAGCAGGTGCCGGGGACCCCACTCCGACACCCACGACCCCAAGGACCCCTTTTAGGACGCCTTATACGCCAGGCAGGAGATACCGTAGTCCTATTCTTTTCTATACGCCCGGAACTACAGGGCTGGCGACGGGACGGCCACAACCCAACCGCCCCGCCGGCGTCGAACCCCTGATCTCGTGGGGTCCGACATCTTCCTCCCTTCCGGCCGCAGAGGATAGGGAGCGCAGCGCACCGCAATACTGACACTCCTCTTCCCCTACGGCCCCTCCATGCCGCCATCTAGCGGTGACGGCCCCGCAAGGGCGCGGAGGATAGGGACAGCGGCGGTCGGAATACCGACTGTCCTCTCCCTCCGCGGCCTTCAGTGTGCCTGCGTCATGGGACGCAGCCTGACCGCTTGTCTGCGGGCTCGAAAGCGAGCCCGGGACAGCGGTCCCTCTCGGGCCGGCCAGTCTGCAACAGACCGCCCCAGTGGGTTCCTCTTAGCTTCACCGGGTGCCCCTACCCGGGTACTAAGCCCCCTCGCCACGACAAGGCGGGAACCCATAGAGGGGGAAGTTAAAAGACCTGTAATAACTTAGATTAATTTAGTTAGTTAGAGATTAAGTTACACCGAGTTTATTAGTAAGGGTGTATTCATTATTCTTTATCTTTAAACGAGCAATTCTTGTATATATATATATATATATAATTGGAATCTCGGAAACGGCTGCACCGATTTTCATGAAATTTGGTATGTAGAGGGATTTGGGGGCGATACATCGATCTAGCTAGGTTTAATTTTTAGAAAACATCTTTCCAACCGTGTTTTCGGGTATGAAAAATTGCTCAAATTGTTAATACGACT
>SJJU01001330.1:0-68578 GCA_012932125.1 Conopomorpha cramerella | reverse complement strand
CGTTTACTAGTTGTGCTGATCGGGCAAGAACAATAAAGTTTCTATTGAACACAAAGTGATTGTGCATTTTGTTCAACAGAGCACAGATGGTGTTATAATTTGATTCTCGACGACGCCGCCACCGCCGCCACCCTCTCAGCTCACCCCACTTGACTTTATTGCTGCCGGCCACAGCACTCCAACGCTACTACAGGGCGACAAAGGTATTTTGGCGTGTGGATAAAAAGTTTCGCATTCAATATAATACATCCGATTCTTGATTTAATTGAGTATGCTCCATATAAGCACGATACAAACATAAACAAAACAACTTAAACAAAGCAAGAAAGGGAGAAACATAGGAGTGAAGAAAAATTACAATGATTATTCAGCACTCACGCGCCAAAAGATCCTTGTCAGACTGTACACTCGTTTCACGCTCAGATTGGTTGCTGCCTCATCATCGTTGTTTGTTTTCATTGTATGTATTACAATTCGAAAACTTGTTGATGTTGACATTTCTTCTAATGTGGATTCTGGGATTTAATAGTCTCAGGGTATTCACTCGTCTGGTTATTTTTTCATTTAGGACCAAGAACATTATTCTACCACATTTTTTTTTAATCACTATGAACAAGCGTTTGACCACCATCCTGATGTTAAGCAGCGATGTGGTCTACGATGGAGCACATTTGTTCAGTAGGTACCTATTCACCCGCGACTTGAAGGCCTTCAGACTGTACTGCGGAGGAAACACAGACTCCGGCAAGTCTTTCCACATCCTGGCGGTTCGCACTATGAAGGTACATTGTTCCTTTTCATACTAAGAAAGCTTAGTTAATGTTGCATATTAGTTAGTCCAACATCATCAAAACTGATAGACACCGATTATACGTTTACACATTTCCTATACAAAACGAAAGCCTCTCTAGAGTACCACAAGATTCATAGTTACCCTACAAATATTTAATTATAAACACTTGTTAGTTATATATTTTTTTTCAATTAAGAATTTAATTCCCGTTTTCCAAAACAATGCGGACACATTACGATTGAATCGAAAGACCCTAATCTACGAGTTAATTTTACGCTTCTACACTTATTCATTTAATATCAAAATTGCTGTATCGCAGAATCCGATGCTCCATTTGCTCGTGGCATCTGCTTCGGGATTATGAACTTATTTACTTGTAGTTATAGGGTTGTGTTTCGTGTGTATGTTTTTGGAAATACCCTTTATGTTGGGGTGCGTGCGATTAGGGCTATAATAACGGTACAGTGTAGTTGTGATGTTATACACGCTGATACAGTCTTCATACACTGCGGAGGGTAAAAGAGGGTCGGCCGGAAATTACACCTATCAAATGTCTTTTGACTCTTTTCCGGGAACCAAAACGTTGTTATTAGATAGAACATGTATTTATTGAATTGTTATCTATTATACAGGTGCTCAAGCATAATGCTACTGATATTAGTTAGCTAGTGTATCATAAATATACACATAACATAGGTACCTACTTAATCTTAACCCTTTCGATGACACATTCCGCCTGTCGAAGTGTTAACAATAAAACTTCTACTGACTTAAGTCGAATGTCAGCGAAAGCGTTTAATAGTTACATTAAAAATACGCAGCAATCCAAATCCTGCGTATTTTTAAAACTACTGCAGACTGTTTAGTTTAATTTTCAAGCACAAGTTCTGTCTACTGGTCTCATCTTTGGGATGGATCAGCAAAATACCAGCTTGAGGCTCTGGAGGCAATAGAGAGGCGTGCTAGAAGACTCATAGGTGACGACAGGCTGTTTTTTGCTCGGCTACAAAGCCTAGAGCATCACCGCAAGGTTGCGAGCCTATCTGTCTTCTATCGGGTGCATTTCGGACACTGTGCTACGGAGTTGCACAACCTAATACCCCATCGCGTATTACAATAGGACAACCAGGAGAACGGCAAAACGTCATCCATACCAAGTGAGTTTACCATTTACGCGAACCAAACGGTTTGCGTCTACTTTCATAGTGCGCACCGCTAAGATGTGGAATGACTTGCCGGAGTCTGTGTTTCCTGCGCAGTACAATATGAAGGTCTTCAAGTCGCGGGTGAATAGGTACATAATGAACAAGTGTGCTCCATCGTAGACCACATCGCTACTGAACATCAGGCAGGATGGTGGTGAAACGCTTGTTCTTAATGATAAAAAAAATTAAGATTCATAGTTTAATTTGAAAACGTTGTAATTTGACAACGATCAAAGAGATTAAATTGCATGCAATGTGCATTACAGCAGATTGATTGGTCTTACATAGGCTCTGAAAAAGAGTCCCATTGGTACACATCCGCCGCATTAGGACTTGCCTCGTATAAATATGAGTCACTTATCACTTCCCCTTAAAACAACTAAATATTGTTAAACTGGATAAATTTTAAGTATGTTGGGAGAGATGTAAAAAGTGATCATATAATTGACAAAGGGTGTTGTGGTACAAAACAGTAAAAAAAGTTATTTGTTAGTATACTACCCTAATCTAAATAGTGGAAGACAGCATTTAGGTACCGGGATATTCCCACCCACTTTCCCACCACTGTGATTCCTGTTAGAGCCAGGATCTACAGCGGCATCCAGAATTGACAAGAGCTCAATCAGTGACGACTGGGCTAGATCCCGGGGGGGGGGCTAGCCTTCTGTCTTGGATTCCACATAGTTATTAAACTAAAGACGGTATAGAAATAAGAGCAATGCATACATATCATTTTTTTTTAGCGTCTGTGGTCCAGTTGATCGGATCCTTGACTTGTAACCGGGAGGTCCCGGGTTCGAGTCCGGCTACTGGACGTGTACAAATGGGACTCTTTTTCAGAGCCTATGTACGCAACGCAACGCTCGTACGGTGAAGGACAACATCGTGAAACCCGCACACCACAAGGTGTGTGAACCCTATAACGGCGATGGGCTCACCCCCTGTCACGTTGGGTTAAATACGCTTGGTGAACCGTGGGTATTTGCTTTAGCAAGTACCTCTGCCTACCCCTCTTTGGGATTAAAGGTGTGAAGTGTATTTTTTTTTTTAAATAAAAAAATATTTGTTAGTATAGTTATAAATAAGAATTAATTTACGTCTTCTAAACTTTGTAACTCAGATCGTATGCACACCAAAAGTAAATTGCCGTGGACGTTCGACCAACATATTAATAAATATATGACTACCAACTATTATCTTGATCATTGATTTATCAAATTCCCCTCCCAGTAATAACTAACCTAATTGATTTATATTCTGATTCAACATGAGGGAGGGTGAGAAATAATCTTGTCTAGCTACTGATTTTTAGATGTCATTATTATTTACTGTTTATAGCCCTTTTATGATACTGTCATTTTTAATGCAGTTAGAAACATCTTTTGCTACTTATTGTACGTTTTGTCTTTGCTCGCGGAAGTATGTAAAAGGACTACCGCACAACTGTAGTTATTTTTTAAAGTAGGTACTATTTTAGTAAAAGCAATCAAGATGACATCATTGTATGTCATTTTGCTTTGATTAAAAATAGTATTCATACATGAAAGTTATTTGTAACAAAGTAAAAAAGTTTTAACTTGTTTCAGGTACATATAATACAATATTATTGTGGGATGGACTAGTTAGAGCAACTGACTCTAGGACGACGGTCACAGATTCGATCAATGAACTGAAGAGTTTGTGGTATACAATTTATTTTATTATCTATCTATGCACGTATTTAAAGGATTTTTTATCAGCCTATGTATGACACCCAAAGTGGTAAAGCCAAGTTTGGAGTGAGGTGACTGATATGAAATAATTAATTAATACACAGTCTTATTAGTTTCAAATACCCATCCCAGGATCATCAACCTGTTGGAAGCTCTTAGTTTCAACACAGTCGCCGTCAGGAAGAAGCCAACAAAGTACCAACCGCAACGATATGGTGAATAAAAATGCCATTCATATTTAATAGACATTTTCCCACATCGACCCGCGGCGAAGCTGATCGGGATCGCATTAAAGTTTTATACCAGCGAACCCCCAGAGGCCTGAGCAAGCGATTTTATTTCACTTGTGTGTGGCCCTTTTGCACAATGAACTTTAGCCAATAATGTTATTTGTGTGAACGTAGCTGTTCATTGTGTGGGGCATGCTGGTGCCTAGGGATTCTGGAGACGGCTGTTTTGTTTTTTTTTTGGGAACGCTCCTTTTTTCCCACCTCGTGTTGGAGAGCATTTGATTTTTGAGCTGTGTCATAGATGGCATGTTTGCGCTTGCTGATTGTAAGATGCTACGTGGCTGTGACTGATGATGTTGTGATAAATTGAATGTCCGCTATTGTTAACTAGATAACTATTTGGGCCGACTGTTTACATTCATCGGCGAAAACTTGACGATATAAAGTATAAGGTAGGTACTAAACTTAGACAATGAAAAAAAAAATGTTGCATTGGTCATTAGACCATGATTCAAAATATTGTGAGGCATTTTAAAACAAAAGTCAACCCTATTCCGTAGCAAAGAAGAAGTCGAATCGCACGCCTCTATTTTCCTTTCAATTCACCAGCAATTGTATTTGGGCGGCACATTAATCGAGTTCCCACATTTTCCGGGTGCACTTACACAATATCAATCAGGTTTTATTGGCGTTGTGCGGAGTGGGGGGGTAAGTAACTGATTGGGGAAGTGCGAGAGTGAGGGGGGGTGAAGAGTAGAGAAGGGGAGGGGAGGGCTATAGTGAGGTGTGGGGGTGTATCAGACTATTTGTATCAATAACCTGTCAATGGACGCGCGGCCCCGCGGGACCTGTGGCCAACCGCCTCGATATTTGTGGCCCCGCCGATTTGATTAGCCATTCGGGCGCCGGCGGATACTCGTGCGAAAACGTTTTATTGCCGCGGCTGATGCCGATACATTTTCAATGAGCGGTTGACGTGGATGCTGCAAGCTTACCTACACACGTACGGTACTAATACTATTTTCCAACCTTACGTCACTACCACCACCTCACGTCTACTAATACATGCACATTTTCAGTTAATTTTATAACTCGGTTCACATTTGACGTTTTAATGAGGATCCCTAATTAAAGAAGAAAGATTTTGCAATTAAACTACATTCCAAGCCTAATGCATTAAAAAAATTTTTCCTCTGTACAATTTTATTAACCTATGTACATAAAGAAGACTATATATATCATAATATAATGTGGGTCAATATCATCGATATATTATAGCTGCCTCTGTCTTACATGTAGGTAATGAGCTAACTTGCGTGATTTATACATTATAATGGGGTATGCCGAGTACCCTCTAATCTAACTAAACTGTAACAAAACGTCGCCCTTCGGATTTAGTTCAGATAAAGATAAAAGTACCTACCAATCGTAGTAGTTCGCAAAACACGTCCGTACTTTCCACTTATCTTCACATCTCAACGCTTCAGATAACATCTACCACCAAACCCTGAGAGCCGAAATCGCATTATTACATTGCGCGTTACGTTAATGCTTCTCAAAAGCCTTCCGAAAGAAAACGGCAAGGTATATTGAACAAAGCGATAGGTTAGAAATTGTGTGGTTTGTTTGGGGTATTTGGTAGAGGGTCAGGTAGGTGACGCCTTCGCACCGTTGCCGACGATAACACGCTAATGCCCTCAACTTTGCACCGCCGGGAGGGGAGAGCGGGGTAAACCCACCCCCTCAGGGAGGGGAAAAATGGGAAAAGTCAGATCGTTCCCGTTATTGAACGCAAATAACTTTATCAGCTCCTGTGAGAACTCTGAATGATATTTCGCTGGCACCTAAGCTGGTCCTGGATAACCTCGGGACGGTAATAAAGGTGACGCGCTTTAGAAGGATAATAGAATTAAAATTAAAATGTTCAATATCGTTACACGGCTATTTTCATTGCCCTATTCTCTTTTTTGACCGAACTGATCACTCTCTAGGCCCTTGTGACACTGACCCCTCGACATATATAGAATAGGATTCCGTTTTCCCCGGCAACTTTAAAATGAGATAGCACTGGCATCATTAGACCTGTTTGATAAACGTGACAAAAGTACATATAAAACAATCGCTGTTCGTTTGTCTCGCTGAAACTCGAGAACGGCTGGACTTTCTATGGCAAAACATGTTGAAGCATTTGAAAATTGTCGTGTTTATTAAACACACCTATGGGAGCCAAGGCATTGCAGGCACACGTGAATTGCTGTGTTACTAAATAACACAGTGATATGACAGTAACGTAACCAGTAATGCACTTCGTTTTACTCGTCGATGCCAGATTGATTGAATTACGAAAGTGTAATTGACTTAAGCCCAGAGGTCTAAGGTAATTGCATCACATCGTAATCCCTATCGTCCATAGTAAAACAGCGATGCAATCTATGCACACACAACAGTATGCATCTACGGTGTCTGCGCGATACAACTACGAGAGTCTATCAGACTTGGCCCCAGGACTAAAGGCACCACGATTCACAATGTGGGACGCAAAAAATATATCCCTAATGACAATTACATAGGTAGGTTTAGACATCTTCTTACATTCATTTTTCCACCCACGTGCGTTGTAATATTATGACATCAATAAAAGGGGTGAACTGGGAAAATTATTACCATACAGAACCGACGTTTTCTCGTTAATGGCCGACATAAACGACGATCCGTCGCGCCCCAATGAATACCTGCTCGTAAATAATAAAAAAAAATAAAGGTAGGTACAAAACCAATAGTACCACCTTAGCGCTCGTTATGACAAACAAGCTTCATAGAGTGTGAAGAAATGATAAAAAGGTGGTTGTTAGACACTACAGATCTTAATTTGTTACGCTCCTGACATTGTACCATTCGTCATTCGTATTCATGAGTAATATTTTGATTTACCTGTCTATACAACGTGACAGTTTGGACACATGCGATATTTTTTTCCGGGCCTTAAGAATCAAAATATTACTTGATTTCATTACACACGAAGTTTATATTTTTTCAGTATTTCGGATCTTGAAAAAGTTACCTTTCGCATTGCTTAAAATTATTTAATTCTTACTACCTACCGTAAAACCTCCCTGGATTTCAAATATTGTTTCATATAAAGCAGCAAAATAATGGTTGTTGTGTAAAAACAAAACACTCAAAAACATATTCTTACTTACAAAGTAGAATGTATGACAAGTATAGCTATAAACATTCCTATGGTTGTTTTCACTTTATTAAGTGACGATAAACAATTAACGTAGAAAACGACACTCATAAAAATCTTCCAAATAACTAACAGCTTCATTTGTCTAGTACCAGTATTTTTCATTTCGAAAAGGAAATCCGTTATGGATACCCAGCCGCCCAGGGGAGTGACTGGGTTATGTTGGACTCAGACCGACTAAAACCACTCCGGTGGGCATCTCAGCGGTGCACGACGGGTGACTTCAGGATCTCCAAAGACCGTACCGGTGTCACCTTCGCATTGCGTTATTTGCCTAGAACCTACATCACCATGCTAGCCTTGCATATTATGCAGATCTGCATCCAGTGGTACTGTTATCAAGTAGATACATCTGCTCTACATAAACAAAATTACTGCTTTCGTTTCTGTGCAATGTATTCACGTGGTATGGTGATACGAGTATGTTAATTTCTTTTGCACTTTCCACGAAAGTAAGATTTTCACGAAACGATTTCTTCCGCACCGAAACAGTACGGCAAAGACTGCAAAGCTGACAACTGCAGATACTCTCGTTGCAAATAATCATGATCTCTCACTTCTTGGCAATACAGAGGCAAGTTCAACCTAGAACTGTTCAAGTGAATTTGTCCGTCATCATACTTTGAATAAGGGCAATAAAGGTGAATTTATGGCGCAGTTATTTCTGCAGTTTTACTGAAAATTGTAAGGGGAATGTACTAAGAAGAAACATTAGCGCCTTCGAGCGACGCCTCCCCTTTACACCTTGAGGGTAGTTGGTGAAATATAAATGACTACGGTCGGTTAGTATCTACGTATGTAAATCTACCTCTCGCAATTTAGATAGGTATGCATTTTGAAACCTTCTCAAATTCATAATGAGCATATGTGGCCTGTGTGGTGGTTAGGTACTTGGATCTGTAATCGGGACATTGGGGGTTCGAGACTTGCCGTATTAGGTGTACACCAGTGTGTCTCTCTTTCAGAGCCTATGCACGTCACACAACGCTCATACAGCGAAAAACAATCTCGGCGAGTGTGCATTTATTTGCCTGCCCCGCTTTAGGAATAACGCATGAAGTGCACCTATTTCCTTTTATAATTCATGATGTCTTTAAGCATTGTTATTTCAGACAGAAATGGTTAATGATAACATGCTACTTGAAGTACATACTTAGGTTTTAATATCAAAATATGCGATCGAGAAATCGTTCGATATAACAGTTACATAATTCAGCATTTCGCGTCCAACATCACACAAACCAATGTAGGTATAATCACTGACGCCTCTCGTCACCTAACGTCTTATTCAAATTAAAATAGAATATCCGTTAAGGTTGATTGACGTGACATTCAAATAGCCCCTCCCGAAGCAAACGACACTAAAACTCGTAAAACGTTAGAAATCAATAACCAGACAATGACGGGTGAGAAAAAATTTATTACCGAATACCATTTCCCCCATTTGAGATGTGTAATGTCACAATCAAAACTGTTTTTACGATTGGAAACACTTTTACAAGCGATAAATTTGTGACCCGCCGTGTCGGTGGGTGCAACATTTATTAGCTACAATCTAGATTAGATTAGAAGCGTCCCTACAAGTGGCAGGGCCCCGGGGACCAGGAATTTGTCCGCGTAATGTTGCCACGCGCGGCCTTACTAATTCGATGTACTGGTACGAACGCAGACTATTCGTGGTACACATTTTCACTGAGCTTTTGTTTCATAGAAATCTGCAAATATAAAAGACCATGGTGTTTGGTTGTGCAATTTGTATATATTCGCGCGGTGATGCTGCCGACCCTTTTGGACCCTCGCCCTATGTGACTGGAATGTCGACTGCCGAGTTTAGTGTTTAATTTTAATTGAATAGTTTTGTTCTACGCGGAGGGCAAGTATTGCGCGTGCTGTTTTCCAAAGAGATAACATTACAACCTCAGTGTAATTGGTGTGACAACGCTGACGCGACGGCCGTCACGGCTTCGGGTATTACGGGCTATTCAATTATTGAGGGGATCGCTAAGAAGATACCTACATTGATTGCTTGCACTGAGAACCATTGTAATTGGTGTACTTATGGTATATTTTTATAGCATAGCTTTTGGAATAGTGCCTACTGATTATAGAGGCGGTCAATGATGTCAGGTGCCAGAAAGAGGTTCGTTTAAAATATCAAGGTAAAATCCATTTATCAAGTTGTACTTCACTAAAAGTTAAGAAAAAAGAAGAGGTCAAAGTTAAGCAACATGAGGTGGGGCTAGTCACTGGTGACCATTTTGTAGTGTCACTTTTATGAGCTCTTCCGTGCTCCCGTTGACTTGTCCCGACTACTGTCTCCGCAATTATCTCCACAGTTCTGAAAATTAATCTAAAACTTGACTTGGCTACTCCTTTTCACTAGAACTTTAACATTATACTCGTAAATAAAATCTTTATAAATAGGTTAACATAACTCAGATATTCCTAGCCAACTGCGAATTATTCAATCACTAATTCCCGCTAGCAAAATGCAAGTAAACTCGCGGCGAGCTTAATTTTGATCTATGAATAGGGGCCCTGGTGCTCTAAATGATCAATAGATTAGGAAGGAGGAACCAACGACGCCACTGGATGACTCAATAGCTTACCCCTCGACAGCTTGTAGCAAATTACTTTATATCGACTTGGAAGTGACTTACTTCGTTAGATACGTTTTTGGGGTCATAATATCCTAAAGTTTTAGGCATTTCGAACAAAATATTATTAATTCTGTCTTTCTTAGAACACGATGTATATAAATATCTGGTTCTACTAGGTACTATCAATGTATTTCTGCAATGGGTCAAAAATAATAGCTGATAATTGCAGCATTTTAAAAAAAATACTTTATATTTTTTTACTTAATTTTCATCATGGAAAATACGACATCAAGTGAATTTGAGGTGTTAACGGAATTGTTTAGTGATTAACTTTAAAGCTACGAATAACATAATCTTATTCTATCGTCGGTATACCTATAATATAAATCACCTTATATACGGTCGGTTCTTCTTTTTCTCATAAATGCTTCACTTATTCGGTCGGGTTTTTCTCATAAATGCTTCACTTATCCAATTTTGTACCCTATTTTGTAAACCCTATATTGTACCTTAATTAGAAATTATTAACAATACGTAAATATACTTATATTCTTAAGAGGCGACTGATGGAGCTCTCCAGAGGACGGGCAGCAGCGCTCTCTGTGAGTTAGGTACACCACAACACCACTGCGATCGCCAACCCGCCTGACAAGTGCGGCGGTTATTCGCACTTCCTCCAAATGACCGTGGAAATCATTGGGGGAGGCCCTCGTCCAGCAGTGGACGTTATGTGGCTGATGAGGACTTAGATTCTTAGGTAACTTGTGATTAAAATTATTAAAATTAAAATACCGCAGTACTTGCAGTAATCCCAAAAGCCAAATGTCATATGCACACAAAATACTTACGGCCAAAAAAGTCCGGGTCATACATAATGTTGTATACACAGCACATCTAAATATCTTCATCATCATCATCATCAGCCCATACTTGTCCACTGCTGGACATAGGCCTCTCCAATTGCACGCCATTACGCACGTTATTACCACACACGTCTTACAAAAAAGAAAAGTAAAAGAAACTTATTTTTAAAGACAGTAAAATAGCGGAAAAGAAATTAAGTAAGTATCGTTCGTCGTGTATCGTTGTCTTGTATTTAATATTAGGTACTACTTTCAGAATTATGTCATTTATTCAAGTTTTATACATGACCCGGAATTTTAGCTCACGAGCGTAGTTAGTGATCATTTTAACTGTTTATGAATACATCGGTTATTATTTACAGCAAAAACTTTCAGCACCAATATAATAATAATGCAAAACATAAGAGAAAACCAAACCAAGGCCTACTCAATGGTTAGAAAGTCGGCGAAAACGCAAAACATCTCTTCGACGAGCCAATTCAAACCATCGCTACAACTGCTGCCATCTAGCGGCAACACGGCGAAACTCACCTCGAACCGGTTCAGGAAACTGTTTGCTCCACCGTTCTACAAAATAACAACAAAACAACGACCGCAGCTCGGGGAGGGCGTTCTAATCGAGCCTCGGTGGAAAAAAAAAGCCTCTGATTTTTTTGCGTGTTTGGGGAATGTGGATATCGGTCTGAGGTAGGTGTCGGTACTTAAGGTTCCCTCACTTTTTTCTCGTGTAAAGCTTTCGGGAGCGTCGTGAATATATCGTTAGGTTTGAGCTTAAATGTGCTTATGACTGTACAATGGGTTAATAAGTACTCATGTTTAAAAAGGTACCTATTGATTTGTGATACCTTTTCTATCTATTTCAGGCTATTTGATCGATTGTATTTTGATTACTTATCTATGCATAGGATTATACTTACCTCAATAATGCCGCAATTTGGAATATGGCAGGTTTTTTAGATAAGTATTAAGTTATCTAATATTATTTTTAGTTTGGTTCCCAACCGCACCCACCCAACATTTGCATCCACTTTTTAACATAATAATAAATAGGTGATTGATATAAATAAGACAACAAAATTTCCGTTAACAAACATTTAATGTTCTATTTATTTAGCAATATATTATCTGTAGGTAATAACTATAATTTAACTACTTAGGTACATTCTATGCGTCTTCATTTTCATTCTGTAAACATGTACAAAGAAAGTGCAAGTTCCTAATTTCACTTTTAAAACTTTCGTACTCTTTCTTTGTGAGAATCTATTTACAACTAATACTTTTTTTTTAAACTACACAGCATTCAAATAGAAATTTTATTGCACATCCTCAGACATCGATAAACGTTCCGCCGGATTATGGTTAGAACCGCACATTGCCATGGCTTTCGTGAAAACAGTGTGTATGAAATTGTTTCCCTTCGTAGGTGTATGAAGCAAACACCCGATTAGAGAGACGTCTTATTACAAGTAGTGATTGCTTGCGCTGGCTTTCACCGTGAAGCGTTACCACGAAACTAAGCAGTGACAGATACTACTGCATGAAATGCTTTACAATAATACAACACTTAACAATAACCACAATGATTCTATTCAATATTTAATCATAAAACGCTATACAAATGAGAATCATCGCTACATGACCAAACTATTAGGAACATACAACAATAATTACAGACTTACATAAGATATTAAATACTATTTTACAATATAATACAGGAGTCAGCCTTGGCTGATGTCTTTGTTATTTTCACAGTTTCATGCGTCGTGAGACCTTGAGGGAAGCGATGAACCTTTCTTTACCCACACTGAGTCGATTTGGGTCACATCGCGCCGAGGCTTTCAAACGGGGGATTTACACGTTTACTCTGCAATGTTTATCGTACTCACTTCTGAAAGCCCCGGTAATATAGTCATTTTTACGATGTGAGTGCACAGCGTCTCGTTTCCATGTTTAGTCGTATTAGTGACGTTGTGACTAAGTGGGACTGTGCGGCGTGTGTGGGGTGTGCGGCGTGTGCGGGGTGTGCGGCGGCGCTAGCGGGCTGGCGTCGCGCAGGCTGTCGGGCGAGGAGCCGGGCGAGGCGCGGCGCGGCGGGTACGGCGAGAAGCGGTGCTGCGCGAGCGGCGGCGGCGGCGCGCCCGGGTACACCGCGCGCGGCAGCTGCAGCCCCGAGCCCGACGCCAAATGTTGCTGCGCCAGCAACTGCGGCGCCAGGCAAGCCCACTGGCCCCACAGCGCTGCCGCCGGCACGCCGTACAGCGGGTACGCAGCGCGCAGGAACAGCTGCGACCGCGCCGCCAGGATAGCCTTCTCCTCCAGTGTCAAGTTGTTATTGTGCTGGTCCAGGTCGAACGGCCGCAGCGGCGAACGCAGGTAGTGCTGCTCCGCCAGCATCGACTCCATCGTCTCTCTGGAAACGTAATAACTTCCATAAGCATCAACATGTACGGTTAAGCAAATATTTTATAGATAAATATTATATTTTGTATGAAATTAGTAAAAAAGAAAATCTCTACCTATAATTGGGCGCTGGTCTTCGCAAGTCGTCGGGGTAGGCTAGTCTATCGAGATCTCCGGGACCGATGTGGAATCTCGAATAAAAGAAAAAAAAACATAAGTATAAAACATCAACACATTAGAACATAGAGACATGTCGTTTGGTAGATGCATGCAGCCAACCCCGACGACTACGCCACTGCAATAGGCAGCCGAGTCATGATAAATAAGATATTAATAGTCATCGGTAATTTGAAGTTCAGTTTAATACAACGAAACGTGTTTGTTCGGGAGAGCGGAACCAATTCATGATTAGAGACCATCGGAACATTGTCGTTTCCGTTATAACTTTTAATGAATGGTCATGTATTTATGATTCTTACCCCGACCCGGGGCAATTATCTCACACTATTAGAGTTACTACACTACATTAGAGTTACTGTTTAACATTTTGTTTTATTTATGCTCAGAATAGGTAACACCTTTTTTAGCGTTTTCCTCTTAACTTCAAGGAAAGCTAAGAGATCGCATCACGTATGAGTAAAAGCGATTATAGATAATTACCTTTCGAATTCAGTGAGGCGGGATGAGTCACGGAAACCTTTCGCGAACGGGTTGCTATCAATCTTCAGCTTAGTGATCTGTAACAAAGGCAAACGTAGTGTGAAAACGGCGAATAAAGATTGCCAATATTTTGCTTAGTATATTATAAGTGAGCTTTGGAAATAGGAAAGTTTAACATTAAGTTTACGATAAAATAGGGTTAGTGGCCATAAAATGTATGAAAATGGATGTGTGTTTATTGTAGTGGCCACCACAGAGCGGGTCCTGTACCAGAGCCTCCCGCCGCGTGCCCTCAGGCCTAATAAGCTTAACTCACTATCCAATATGCCAGAACTGTAAAGTGTAAACAATACTTGGTATTTCAAAACAGCTTAGCGAAATTTTGTTTTATTTTGCACTACCCAGTAATTGCGTCACTACTTTTGCATTTTTCTTTTCTTTACGAGAATACAAATGTAAAGTTTATAATTTTTTTTCGGACATCATTAGTTTAAACACTATTTTGAATACATTTACGTATGTTAAATATCATTGAGAATGTGCGATTCTAAGAAGTATGCTCTAAATAAAATGTGCGTCATATTTATATTAAAATAAGCGAGAAATCAAGTCGATGCACCCATAAAGTAAGGGTCTGATTTACACTGTACGCGAGGTGTTAAAAAATGTGTTTGGCAGAGTCGCGGTCCCAGTGAGAAATAGCCCCCTCGCTGGGCGCGGGCGCACCCGCAGCGCCTCTCCGGCCACTTCTGAATAATGACTACGACAGCCAACTTTACATCAAATATTAGTACTGCACACCTCATAATGCCTATCTCCATGTAAAAATACTCTTCTTCAGCACGTTATTATTTCGATTTAACCCAAACAACAGAGTTTTCCCAAATAAAATCTTTAAAAAGGTAGAGAGTGGGAAAAGATAGAAATGCAGCTACGTTATTCTATGATTTATAGTCTTCAAACTTTCGTCCGGTCCTTTTTGGGTATTACAAAACTACTCTACTTATTACGCACCATTCAAAATATTAAATTATAATTAGTTCGAAACTAATAAGAATTTGACTCTATCAATACATCATCGCTTCGGATTTTTGGTGTCGAATTGGCAGTAATTAGTCGACGAGTTTGGCTGCGACAGTGGGCGAAGGGCCAGAGCGAGCCGGCCTTACGTCGCTCGCATGGCACTAGGCCACGCCCGCTAATCGCTCTCGAGATATTAGCACTCACTCACAAAACATACACAACGTTACCCACTCCATACATGTGGGAAGTGACAAAAAAAAAACAAAACTAGCTATTCAACTTTTTAAATAACAACTTCTGAAAAAAAAACGAATAATAAGAAATCTGTCACAATCGCACTAAACGACTTGGTCGTTTATAATTTCCCGTTTAATGTATAGTAGTGTTTGATGTGAGCTGTCTCGCGGAGCCGTCGATTGCCGTCGGCGATGTGAAATATTCACATTGTAACGGATCAAAGGGAGCAGTAAACTTGACGAAATTATTGACCGCCGTGACAGCACAAGCGGCGGTGACTAATATCACCACAGACGTCCCGTATAACTAGCTAATGAAGCCGAAATAAAATGCTCATATAGATATTTATGACGCTCTGTTTTAGAAAATACAAGAATGCCCAACATTAAAAAACACAAAAGTACGTATTTACCTTCCATTCTTCTTAACAACGTCAATAACTTAGTCCAGTAGTTCGGAGGAGGCAGCCTATCGTTTATAATGAATGGAGATTCTTACATGAATCACATTTGGCTTATGAATTGGAAATCAATGCTTCTGTGCTATTGAGCGTCTCGTGTGTTTGTAATAGGTGTGTCGTGTGAGGAAGGTGTGCAGTGTCGGGGGTCAGCCGCGTGTCCCAGCTACTAACGCTTGCACACCCACTCGCCGAGCCATTGACTACAATGCCCGCGAGCCAGCTCTCATGTAATAAGTGCGCCTACACTGTGTAGTAGCTGACAATATTGACGTATCATACATTATTAATGCGCCGCTGTCGAGCCACCCGTAATTGTTTTCAATGCCTCCATCCAGTGACATGCGTGTTTCCACTATCGAATTTACGTAAATCATACATACCTAGACGAAAACATTTATTGTTTGTCGTCCTCGAGTCTTGCTGGCAAATATATTATGCAGACAAAAGCGAAGTTTTTGTACTGAAAGTTGATTGTATTCAATCAGATGTCATTACCAAGCAGTATGGCTTGTTACCGTGATAAGATATACGGCTTATTAATTAAAGTTTAGTACTGTTTCGGACGTTTATTAGATTTAGTAGCGCCATTAGAACAAGGCGTGTCAAAACAAACTAATTTAAGTATAAACAAACGGTCGCCCTGGGCGGCAGCGGCAGCGCCGAGTTGCTCACTGACAACATTAAAGGCGCCATAATGACATTATTCCCGGGTGGGAAACAAAAAAATGTGACAAAAAGGCGTCAAGGAGACGAGATGAATGTCGCATCGGCCGGGCCCGACAACGATGCTCTAATTATTACTGTGGTGATGTATTGCTTGAGGAAACATGATGTTTTATGTTTCTATTTGTGAAACTTATTAAATACCATCATGAAAACGTTAAAATATTTTGTCAATTCCAAATGTAATAACGACGAAAGTGTGCAAACTGGCGTTATAAAGCATAAAAATGATAAAAAACATAAAGTACAAATATAAAAAAGACACAAATGTCGTCTGTCATGTAAACACGGGAGCGGGTACGAGACAAGCGCTCAGTGACAGAAACACTCTCAAGAATAAATCAGCGATAAACAAAACAAAATGTGCGACGGCATGCGAGACCTAGACAGCGGAGATGAAACAAATTAACACGCGCCGATACAAAATACTTTTGCAAAATATTATGTGGTAGGTGCATACGTTTTATTTATGAAATTAGACTTTACGGAAAATTACCTATTCTGCATCTATCATATTCTAATCTCCATTTAACTTTTGTACAATAACTGAAGCAGTAAACATAGATGGAAGATCGTTAGCAGACAGCAGCTCTCGGTAAACCCCAAACGAGCTGCAGCTGGAAACCTTTACGACGGTTTCTAGAAATTAATTTTACTAGGGTTTGAGGATTCCTAAGTCCCTGCAAATCGTTCAGAGAAATACTATTTCTAGGAAAGAAAACTATGTATCGTATTTTGTTATGCCATTTTATTGGGGAATGACGGTAGAGGGAAGTTATTCGGAGGATTCATCATCTTCGTCGAGGAGATCCAGTAATCGCAGGCTCTCACTCACGGAGCCAATAGAGAGGATCAGCGTGATGTAGCGTAGATTATAAATCCCATCAGCAACTTCTGTCAGTAAGCTAACGAGAATTCTGGCCATCCACATTATTGTATCCAATTTCCAAATATGTTGTTATTACTTATCTAAAGATGAGGGTAGGAAGTCTTAGGCACTGTCTGTGTCTATGGACAGTACGTTGAAGAGTTCCGCAACGGGTCCAACCGTCAGGATGATATCCAACTTACATTCGTGACCGAAATTTTCGCTTATAGCTCTAAATATAATTGAATATGCAATTTGCCACATTTCAATTTGTTTTCAGATAAGTAATTTTTATGTTAAAATGCTATTGTAATTTTAGTTGCACGATTCGCCTTCGCAAGCAGTGACATTTTTGATTGATTGACGTTTGTTCTTGAATAGTTAGGAGGACTTCGATCCCAATTCTTTTAGCCGTTAAGATTTTATTCGTAAAATGACACGGCATTTTTCTTGCCTTCGAAGACCTCGAGAAATAAGTCATCCAAATGGATATTTTACTTAAAACATGATATTTAACAACATATTATTTGTGCAGGAAATCATTCCACTCGTAATATCATAAAAGATCGCAGACAAAACGAAAGTGGAAATAAAATCGATGATTTACAACGAGTTAAAATTCAACTCTTAGCACACGTATAAGATTTCTTTCTAAAGAATGAATCGATTAAAGGAAAAAATGTAGTTTGAAGAGTGGAGAAGTCACGACACCTGACCACAGGTTTAGCTGTGAAATATGTTTATTTGTTGTTGGTGCCTTTTGTTATTGAAATCGTGTTTGCCTTTACTCCTTCATTATATTGTTCGAATATGCTCTCTAAGAACTCGTTTGTAACGCTCAATAGGCTCTCAGATTTTCGAATATTGATTATTGATACTGAGAAATGAGAAATAAATTTCAATTAACTGTACTATTGTGTTGTCATTATATAAGAATGCAGCAAGTATGAGGAAAGTGTCATTTTATGGGAATATTAGCATATTTTTTGCTATCGTGTGCCTACTGTCTTCATATAACTATTAAGCTACAATAAGTATACCTAGTAGCATACCGAAGCTAGGGGGTAAGCCTATGTACAAGACAAGCCTATGCCAGGTACGTTAACAAATATTTTCAAGGAAATTAACTAGCGTAGGGACTTATTATAGCTCAAATAAGTAAGACAACTATAAAAATCTAAATAAGCATTGGTTAAGTGCCTATTTTTCACTACCGGCTTACCTCCTAGCTTCGGAACGAGTACCTAGCAGTAAGTGTTTACTAATATTTACCTATTTAAGTAAATTGAACAACAAAACCTGTATACTAAGCTTATTAGTCACGCAATGCATGATACTTGCAAATAGACAACAAAAACGCGAGTGTTTGTATGTTTATTCGTCGTAACTTCACGCCTGATTACAACCAGCTCGTCCGCGGAGAGCAATCCATCAAAACAAATTCACAAGTCATCGAGTTTCACAAAAATGCATTGTCTCGTAGCAGGTTGCTCACTGCCAACAACGATTGTCGTCATAGACAGGTCCCAAAACTTTACAAAAGCTCTATAAAAAAGGATATTCGACAATACTTTGGGTGGGTGTCAAATGTATAAACATTGACTTTATGTCGGCTGCCCACGGTGTTTTCCGGGGAAACCACCCCGCGGCGCGCCCGGCCAGGCGACGCACCGTCTCACACCGCGACCCACAAAAAAAAACAAACACCTTTTTATAAAACCTTTTATCTCGTCTTATATCAACGTTTTCAACCTACTTTATGATAAAGCACCAATAATGATGTTTCATTTCGAGCCGATTTGACAATGTCGCGCATGGACTTATAAATGTGGTGACACTTTTTTGGAGCTGTAAATTAGAAGGAGTTATGTTTTAAATGTTACTTTAGTTTTTTAGTGAAATATCTCTGGTTTTATCTATGACGATGCGTTTGTGATGTAGGTTTTTAAGTTATGCGGGTTCATGATATTGTATCGGTGTACGTCGCCGGTGACGGGCGCAGGTGCAAACACGCTAAGTGTATTCTTATTGTTGTAAGGGATTGGTTTATCAGTGACACAATCTTCAGTGTTCTGTTCGACAAATGTTTTAGCTGTCAGGGCCGTGACTTCGGCCAATTTGAGCGGAGCGAGACCCGCCGCCTCGATCCACGTCACGATATCGAGCGGACAAATCACAAAATAAAAACAAACTGATCAAATAATTGAAAAGAATTCCATTTCTGTATGCGTATTGTCAAATTATGGACTATCGACTGAATTTTTGTACAAAATATTTTACCATTCAGAATACATAAATCGAATTATGTAATAATTCATTGCGAATTGCTGAGGTCTTTTATTACACTAAGCACTCATCTCAACGCCACTTTCGAACAATGCTGTTGCAATAAATGATAGTCGAAATAGGCAACGGCACTAAATCTAGATGCACGTTAGAATCAATAGTAATCAATGAACAAGGCCCGCGGGTACAATTTGCCAGAGTGCGTGGGCTTGCTAACAGGTCCGAGTTGCACAGATTGATCTGATACGCTAATGTTAAGGTCTCTCTATATCTCTCTAAATCTATTTAAAGATTACGAGTCTACATAAAGTAATCAAGCGTTTCCGGAAAGTATTGCCACCCACAAGGCGGTTTCAGGATGCCAATTAACAGACCGGCAGAAGATTAACGTACTGCGTAGTCGATATACAGTATCTCTTCCCTTTATGATGCTCAAAACGTCCTAATTATTTTACTACGCGCGACGAAACAAAACGAGAAGCCAGGAGACGCCCAAACACTCTTGTGACAGAGGATTAATTGTGCGTGGTGACACATGCGCTCGAGCAGTTCGCGCCTCACTTGCTACACGGATGTGCTCTCATTGTGGATATGTTTCTGGGATTTATGTACACTTGTATGCCTTTCGAAAGTTATCATATATTTTTTTTGTAACGTTAGTGAATAGGAATGATAAAGCTATTAGCATTTGACAAGTGTCCATCGAGTCCGTCCAGCTTTATATTTAGCGTGGCTGAAAAGTGTAATCATCGGTCGGCGGCGCGCGTCTCTTGCGCTGTCCGTCTGTCGACGGGCGCGCACGGCGGCGTGTGGCCGACCGATACACGAAATTATGTGCCATCTCCCTTTGTTCTAGAAGACATACCTTTCAGCAAGATGCAATTAGAGAAGCATAAATAGAACGCGTCAATAGTCCAGACGCTAAACTACGACTATTTTAAAAAAATAATGAGAACGTACCAATTGATTCTGGTACGCCGTCACCGCTGTGAACACACACTCGGGGAAGATGAATGTCTTGAACTCTTCCTGCTCGAGATCAGTTATTGGAGCATTGATGGCGCCCTCTCTTCTCAGCACCAAATGGATCCTTGGTTGGTACTTGTGCATTGAATTTAGTACTAACTGTGAACAATAATGAACAACCGTTAAAACTTAATGTTCCTGCCAAGAAAACCATGTCCATGTAGTTTATTTTGAATGTAGCTGACCTGTCCATTCTTATCCATCTCGTTGTTGGTGAGCTTGACCTTCTCGAAGGAGACGACCTGCTTGCGCAGCTGGTCGCCCGTGAAGGGCGAGTCGGGGTGGGGGTAGAGGCGCGGCGGGGCGGGCGGGTCCGCCTTGCCGGCCACGAGCCACGAGGAGCGGTGGTAGGCGTACCGGTACCGCTTGCCGTCCACCGGCACCACGTCCAGCAGCACGGCGTACCGCGCCTCGCTGCGGCACCCCGCGAACGACACACGCACCGTCGGAAACATGCGCCTGCAACAATTACAATATTGAGTACATGTGTATTTATTTATTTATTATTATTATCACACAACAAGAATTGCATTACAGGTTGCCCTAATGCGCAAAACTTATAAGATGTGACCATATGAGAACGAATATTCTTTGGCCTAGCGATTATCCTGACGATACAATCGATTCCATACCCTAGGGTCCGTTTTTATTTATTTGGCTTGGCTATTGTACAGGTGAACGCTGATAATGTATATTCCTGTATAGTAAGCATTCTCGAAGCCAATGGAGTAGGTACAGAAAGGTATAATTGGTAATCGCTAGAACCGACAACCTTCCGATCGTAAGTCGATTAATACGACTACTAGGCTTTGGTATTATCGCTTTAAAGCGATAACATTAAAATTGTTCTTTCCACGGTTCGCTCCTCTCAAGTTAATAGGTAAGTTTCAATCCGAATGAGGAATATAAATATTGCCACCAATTATGCTTCGCAGTTCTTTGCAAAAACAATGGTGCAAGAATTTTGTTCCGTAGCTATTCTTTTGTCAAAGCGTGAATTTTCACATCAGAGCAATTATTCAATAGTTAGTCGAGTGAGTTCGTAACAATTATATTATCGGTGGGTATGGTCGGCATAAAATTGTGTCGTTTGTTCATTATTACCCCCTGGCTATAGCGAATTATCGCAAGCAATTAGTGGCATATTGCACAGCGCTAATTTCAACATTTATTTTCGGACGAAATTACCCGTAGTCGGCACCACGGACATGGTGTCTGGCTGGAGCAACAAACATGGCGGCTTGTGTACCACGCACACTTCTCAACCAGCAGCATAATCACGTGACATCCTTCTACTCATACTTACTTACTAAGGTAAGGGGCGAGACGTTCCTCTTCCCCTTAGTAAAGTCACTTCGACATTAATAAATATTAGAATAAAAAGGCTCATAAAACATTTTGATGCGAAGTTCATACGCAACAAAGTCGCTTGATACATTATTAACGTTGAGGAAGGAATTTCTAAGCGGGAAATGTGAAACGTCACGAGATTTTCGTCTCTGTGCACCGATGTTCCCCTTCCCCTTGTATATCGGAGACATTCTCAAATGTCTACCGTTGTGTAGAAAGACGAATGGGCAGACATTTTTGTATATAGGTATGTGCTTTTATTTCTACAGCTTGTGCGTCTACTTGTGGTTGCCTCACATAATGGCTCGTATTACTCCCCTTCGTTTCTTTTGATGCGGTGAATTGAAAAAAAAAATAACAACACGAATGACACCGCTGAGTTTTGTTTGCTGTAGAGTATCTACCTACAAAAAAGCGTAAACTCTTACCTAAGCTACGATATTGCGCCGGGACTATATTCAATACATCTAAGATAAAGTGTGTTAAGAAAAAAAAAGGTGATATCGGTAGCTCGGAACAGTATCTCCTTGTAAGATATATTACACAAAATGGTATTCATTGAGTCATCGTGGACGGATACAGACAGAACTCTGGTGTTGTAAGTTGACACCGTAGCTTTACGCAAAGCAGACACTTTTACAAATAACAATCAATTATCTGTTTCTCATAGCAATAATAGTATGTGTTATAAACAGAAATGGTTATAATGGGATAACACAAGACTTCATTCCTAGACATTTTTGACATACATACTTTAATAAAAAAAAACTGACTTCATCCATCAAAATTTGTCAGATTTGTGGCTTTCTCGTGGTTTCCATTGTCGGAACTGCACCAATTTTAATTGGTACCAAACTGGGAGCCATCAGCTTTCAAATAAAAAAATAATCATACAGATCGGTTCACCCACTCAAAAGTTTTATTTGGAAAACCTAAAAAATACCGACGAATTGAGAACCTCTTCCTTTTTGAAGTCGGTTAAAAAATGTAGTAAGTAATGTAATGTAGGTAAGTTAGAAAGTAAACAGTCCTCAATATTTGCTCAGTGCTCACGGTTACCTCAGCACGGGTAACGAACCCGCGGAATGTGACTTCTGACCCGCAAATTGCGTGAATGCTCCTCCACAACAGATGATGGCAGACCACCCAAGTAGCTCACTGTTTTCTTATAAACGTCTAATAAATTTCAATATACTGCTGATTGGGCGATTTCTCTATGCAAAAGGAATTCAACTAAGAGATTTTAACTGCTGCCTATACGGCGGCCCAACAATGGTTCGGCGAGATGGCATCGTCCCTTCATTCTAACTATTGCTGCACTCAAGAGTGAAATACGAAAATAAGAATACTATAAATAAGATTTATGTGCGTTTAGCCGTAGTCTCGCGTCGATTTGTGAGGTGGTGGCTCTCGAGCCGTGCGCCTGGACGTCCGCGGCGCGCTGCGTGCGCGCACACGTTTGCGCGCATGCGTTAATGGCGACACTCCGCGCACACCGCGATATATTGCCCCAATGATATATGATCACCGTCGTCGTACATCATTCTACCACCCAAAAGTTAGCGGAAAAGCAAATGGGGATAAAACAAGTGAATGGTACATATGGACGTGTTTTAATGAGCGCATACCGATGACAAAAATACAAGGCACTTCACAACTCCTCGTTACTGGCTTGCGCGACATTATTTATGCATATGGGAAAATTTTACGTCTAATTAGGGAATACAGACATTGGCGTTAATATCTGTGGGAATTGGATCGCACACAGAAACATTGGAACATCATAAACATAAAATCTTGTGCAAGTTAGTACGTTTACACCAAACTTCATCACATCTGTATGCATTTTTATCATAGACTTTTACTAGTGTTATATGTATAAATAAAAATTGTGAAGGATTTTGTTAGTCATTTTGTGTACATTTTCAAAGAAATACATACTTATTGTACATTGTACATTTCTGATTGTGTGTCAATTAGGGCGACAAGTGGAAGGTGTCGGTGCGTCGATCACCGGCGGCGGAGCGCGCGACGGACTCTCACGCCCCATTGCCCTGCGCAGGCGCATGCGCGATATATCGCAATTAGCGGCGTTATTAGTATATTGTTAAACAACTTCAAAGAAAAATAAAAATATTTTACTGAAATAATACGGACCGAAAATATAATGATCATTTTATATGCACGGCAAAAATAATAGCGATAAAATTGAAATCGATACGTTCTTGAACCTCCTTTGACTTCAATAATGTAAAGTCTTACAGAGGGCACAATATGGAGCTTGCTTTACCCCTTTGTTTAAAGCATCAATGACAAATTAGGTACGTACTACATGTAGCCCGATTTGTTTATTGTTGTTCATTCGATGTGGCATGGCGTAGCATGGTGGAGCACTATAGCAAATGAGTAGGCACTATTGTGTCGATATGGAGGCAAGGCATCGCCAGCCAATCCGCTGTTGCATCGCCCAATTATACAGGAAGCGGTTTATTAATAGCAATTACAACAGCCGCCGCCGCCGCCACCGCCGCAGCCATGTTGCCGAGCGATTTCATTAACTTTGATTAGCGACAGATGGCGCGAGAGTAGACCCCACATTAATAACCCTTGACTTGTATAAACTCGATTATGATTTTGGGAATCCCGATTTTAGTACCACCTTATGTAATTAATGAACGAGATGCCCGGAACCGACAACGCTTTGAGGCTGTATCTCATATTCGGAGCAAAAAAAGTACCGTTCTGGCTTCAACAGTAGCTGTTCACCATTGAAGCTTAATACGAAACACTTATGCCAGCTATTACCGCAGTAACATCAAAGGTAGGTAATAATAGTTTTTATCACATACCTTCCACCGACATAGAGTGCGTTGTAAAATAAAATAATTGCACGAGATTCCCTATTAAAGGACTAATAAAGTATTTTCAAAAGGACTACCATTCGGCCGTCAGATGGCGTGGCGTTGAGAAAGCTTGTAACACCATTAAACCCTAATACGGAGGCCCCGAAGGCTATTACCGGGTATTAAAGTTAATATGGAGCCTTAAGTGATTTTTGCCGCATAATTCCAGTGACAACAATCTGTGTGCTGGTGGCCTATGAATATTTCATAGCACATTATAAACTCACTTATATCACTAATTCCATGTTCGACTACGACTAGGCTGAGACCGGTAAACTATTAGCACAGAATCATAATTAATTCTAAGAAAATTTGATTGCAATGTAAGAAAATGAAAATACTAAATGTCACTTATGAAGTGGTTCGATTTAGCATAAAGACAAGATAGCGTTTTACAGGTAATGCGAGCTTGATTATAATATGCGCGCCGGCAACCCAGCACATAGTCAGCTAAAAGGGTGTTGTCGGTTTTACAATTAATGCTGTCAAACAGGTATACACTGAGATCGACGTACGAGGCATGCCAACGGCAACTTTAGAGGAGAACGTATGACACGCTGACAGTTGCTGCTGCACAGGCCAAAGGATGACGTGAGATCGACACTACAACCAGCCAATCATAATAGTTCATCGCAACTTGTATCCTCATCTTGAATTATGTGTATTGGAACAAGGTTCAGATAAAAGCGACTGTTTACGTGTAGGCTGAAAGTGAACATCAGTTTTTGTGTTTCAGTGTCAGATTCCGTCACGGTGCATCACTCCGTGATGGATGCGGCGTGCATAAGGCCGCGTGCACGCGAAGCGACGCCGTCACGACTCGTCGCCAACAACAGCATCGACATCCTCTTGTAACCGGACCCTAAATTTTAGGAAATAAACAAAACAATACTTTGAATACAACGATATAAGAACGAATTTTCCTGAATCAGAACATCAGTATCAATTGACGCACACTCATCATATTTCACGTGATTTTGACACACGTGTGTCGGAATAGAATTCCGTTGACTCGGATCGTTTGAACGGACCATTTGCACGAGCTAATTAGTAAAAAGATAATCAAGGTACCCGAAAACAAAACGAATTGCAAACAAAATTTCACTATAGCTTGAGATAATTCTTTGAAAAACGGAGACATAAAGGCGTAACTACAGTGGTGACGGTTGACGGACGGGAAGTGATGACAAATGATATCTGTCCGCGACAGATCCGTCTCATGCTCGACATACAGAATAATCGTTTTAAAATAAATCAGAATTACAGATACAAACAATTCATCGTACAGCTGCCAGACATGCTCTAAAATTTCTCATTCCGAATCAAAGTTCAGATAAATCGAGTTTTTCCTCACACCGCTGTGTACCGAAAACGCTGTCGAAATTGAATGTTCTTAAACAAGAACATTAGAAGTGTTGGTAATGAGTCAGAAGGCGTGTCCCGGGCGGCGCAGTGCAGTGATATATCGCTCTCCCGGGAGGTCCGCGGGTTCGACGCCGCACCGCGTCAATTTTCGACACCCGCACGTTTTTGTCAATTCCACTGCTGATGATATCGCCGCTGGATAGACGTCGTGAGATCTCCGATAAATGAACCGCAGCCGAATGTCAGGGTTCCGTTTTGTAAGTTATGTTGCAATTGCAGCCAAGTTGCCTGCTCATTCACAAACAAAAAAAAGCTGTTGAAGTTATTTTTTTCCGTTGTATCAATACGGCAGCAGCGGCCACGAACGGAACCTAAACCTAATTAGCGATACAAAAAATTATAGGTTCTTTACAAAAAAAATGTAAGTAGATGTTTTTTATTTGTTGTTTATAAAGGTTTTAAATGCTATGGTGTAATGGCGGTGTCCGCGGCGGGGTAACTCGGAACAAAAGCTTTACGTCGACACAATGTAGGTAATGTATCAAGCGCAACAGATGTTCCGCAAGTACTAATTACTTATTTAAACAAATGTGGACATATTGCACTTTATCGAATTTAGTAACTTTATACTTTACACTGTTGAAAAACTATAATTTAGTCGTAATTTTTTACGTAATAAGTATTTCGTATTGAAAGATCACGGACGACATAAAAGCAACTGCGAGTTGATAATAAGCCAGCGAAGATCTCCAAACACATTCTTAATTGTTAACAAGACGTGACAATTTCAGCCTCTCGTTGAAGCGCATAATTTCGGTTGTAAATAGATCAATGGTAGATGGCTGAAAGATTCAGACGACAGCTAACAGACTAATTTCCTCCTCGCAATGCAATGAGACGAATGTTCTAGGGGCGGATCGTGTGCCGGGGGACAAAGGCCGGTTCACTAATATATGCTTTAAGACAATAGGTGTCGATATCAATTTTGATTGAAACGTTCACGTTTTACTGTGGCGAGGAGTGGTGCGGCTTGATGCGGAATAGCTCGGCGAATGCTCACGTCAGCGACTGAAGGAAGCAGGAACGCTTGGGCACCCGTCAATTTACAAATAGACACATCCACAATTCTTCAAGTCTATTTACGTCAGTTTACGTCACAGCACGAAGAAGACCAGCAGAGGCAGGCACGGCCGGCATCCTCGCCGCTCTCCGTGCGAAATTCCAAAAACTCTATTTACTCTCATTACCCTTGCAGTTTGTCGAGCTAATGGTGTCACATTGCATAGCGCGCGTGCGTGTCGTTGTTCCTGCCTTAAGGTCGTTTTGCTATTACTGCGGGTAGAATGGCCTCAACCGGCGTGTGTTGGGGCTAAAAGTTATTTCACGGAAATCCGCCGCTAATTCCGAGCGAAGCCCTCCATTTGGAAACACGTTTACGCGCACGGCGCTGAATATAACTCGCGGCGCGATTACGGCTCCCACACCTGTGTGCTCCGCGAGCAGTTTTGCAAGTCGACACCGAAATTGGGAAGTTGGGCGACAATATTGTGTGAAGCCCACCCACTCGCTGCCCCTGCCTCCACTGCCCGTACTAGACACGAGAATTTTTAGAATGGTAAACGCTCCTTGTTTAAAATTCTTACAAACCCTTCCCACTCTGGGAAAAAGAAATCGTAAGCGCAATGGGTGCATTCGTTATGTATTATTCCTGGCCCATTATGTTATTTGAAATTAAGGTGGTGTATTGTACATAGGGTGATTTAATGTGGTAGTAGATACCCCACAGGCAGGCAATTCCCGATTCCCACAATGGGGTTCGTCCATCGCACACACGTCACCAGCCGGTTAGTGAGCGACTCGCGGACAATCGGTTTGCAGTCATGCCACGTGATTCCGGTAATTCGTGGAAACAATTGAATAAATAAAACTTAGCGGTCGCGGAGTTGGGATAATTTTCGTTTTGTAATTTAGAAGGAATAAGTGGCATGAGAGTCGTGAGTGTATCTGCGTCGTATCTCGGGTGTGGAGGGGCGCGCCCTATGTCTGCGGCTGCTAATGTCGTCAGTTCCGCCAGGGGGTGGCCCGCCCCCAGCAGTGGGAGGGGGAGCACGTACTGACTGTTAAAACGCTAGATGTCAACGGGCGAGCGAAGTCACGGCTCAGCTTGTGATTACAGGCGATGCGGGGTCGTTGATAATGTCGACGTGGCCGACTTATTACTAGAGCTTGTTCTGCCAGACCTCTTGGTACTCATAAACCAAACCCTCTTATGTATATCAAATCAGCTTTAGGTATTTATCTTATAAGCTATAAACGCTTGGTCACACGTACTGTAAGCTATCATGCCTCTAAGAAAAGCAAGAGTCCAGAAATCTGATTCATTCAATAACTAAACCGTTAATATCATGAAAAGATAAAACAAACATTTTGTACGTGTGTATCAAGTCATGTTGAATACCTAAAGTGCTAAACTGCTCGTATCATACGAGTAACAAAATGTCTCACCCACTGTATAAATAGATCAGATAATTAGTACTATTTTCCAATGTCTACTAAACGTTTCCCTACAAAACTGCAACCGTTTGAGAAAAGTCATTTACGACATACCTACGTTAATTTATTTTTAAAATGGCGCTAACAAGGTTAAGGAAGCCGAGGTGAAGTCTTTCCTCGGCTCTCGTCACCTCACGCCATCAAAGGGTTTGTGACGCTCGTCAGCCCTGAGGTGGTCCACGACGGAACCCGCCGAAAACGAGACAAAATATTAATTTGTGATGACATTTTGAAAATAGAAAACTGCGTTCCTCCCAGTTTTTTCTTCGTAATCTAAATCTCTTGACTGCCGGTCCGTAGTTTCAGGAGTCGGAGGTACGCTTTAGTAGGTATACTTAGTATACATTTACATGGCTCTAGATGCTACAGTTGAGGTAGTTTACATGGGAGCGCACCGCATGTCAACACGAGGGTAAGGGGTGGCGCCACTGTGTAGATATATGCCACTAGTTTTTAGTTATGTAGGTATGTCTGTACACATTAAGTTTCGTATGTAATCAAGCTATTGTGCAGTGTGGGGTGCAGACGTAGAACGTTCGAACGTGTCTAGGTTCATATAGATTTTAATTTGAGTCGTATATTTAACTCAAAATTTACCTATTTTGCCGTTTGTTATTACACTGGTAAGTTCAGGAATGATTAGTTAATCATCGCTGTGGAAAAATACCTTATGCCACCGCTCAAATTAATCTATTATTAAAAAAATAGAAGGGGTATTAGAACACATGTACAAAACAACAGAAAACAGCTATCAAAATAATAAGCGGTCTCACGACTATGAAGAACTTCACGCGCATACTGAAAGCCAGAAATTACCACGTACGAGGTTTCCTTAACCTAAAAGCGAAAAAAAGGTTGTATAATCACCTATCATTACCCCCATACAACCCCAATGTATCGAATAGGTACATAAAAAAAAGGGTGGCGATCCGGAAAAGAAAACGATGAAAATTAAAAGTTTTTTCCTCAGAAACGACAAACAGCTGTCATATTAAACCGTCACAATGAATGAAATATTCACGGTGAAAGCGGACTGGGGGCGGTTATGTAAATAAGTGGCTACGAAAACGTACATAATTAGTTTACAGGTTGTCTTTCCGGAGCCAAAACATAAGCGAGGGGCGCTAAGGAGCTGCCAACCACTACCCACAAGCATACCACATCATGCCAAGAATTCGGTACAAGTAAATCCTTTTATAATATACCCTCCGACGACAATTTTTTATAGCTGACTTTATCATTACATTTACTCTTAAACAGACAAGTGATATTTAACATTTGTGACTGTAAACAGAATAGCAAACGAGTCGCCCCCGGGGGCGCGGTCCGCACTCACTTGCGAACGTCTGCCACTCTTGGTGGCTCCATAATTCTTTTGTCGTTTTCAACTCCGTCAAAGGCCGCGCTCCCCGTTTGCATACATTTTCACCACCCTCCTCGGGGGGGAGGCGGCCTTACACCCGAAACCCGACGTCTTTCACGAATAAAATTAGTGTCGGCAGCGTGACACCAACTGAATTTAAGCTTAATAAGATATTTATAAAGAAATTTCCGATTCAGCGGCAAAGTTCAAATTTCGAGTCCGACTCCGCAAAGAGTTCGGTGCCGTTTTCAATTTAAACTTGGAACAAGTTAAATAATGTGCGAGCCCCGGCCAACTCAATTCATTTTAGATTTTAGTGAAATTAACTTTTGAATTTGAATGATGGAAATGTCCACGGCCCGGCGCGGCGGCGGTATCTCATTGCTGGAGTTAGTTCCCTTGTTCTGCGGCATATTGGATTATGTTTTTCATTTATGTTTTAATTTTAGATTCAACCACTTCCGCCGTTCTAATCAGTACTCGCTGACAAAATATGACCAGGATTTAATGGCTCATAGGTCAGCCCTAAAACTTTCCTTGAATTTTGAATTGTATCATTTATTTATTTACAAAAAACTAATATTATATAACAGGTTAGCCTAGTGAATAATGCTGTTGAACAAATAATATCTAAAATGACAAACATGGCCTGTATTTAAAATTAAAATAATAAAATAACTACTCTACTTAAAAAATAACAAAATATTATTTTAGTTAGGGACGTCGATCCTACACTGCTTTCTTATACATAACACGCCCCCATTTAAATTAATTTCCTAAAGTATTTTGTTTTTTATTTTAAATAAAACATAGCTGTGAGTCCTTTAGTAAGGTAACTATATTAATCATGTTTTTCCAAGTTTCCATTTAACTTGACTAGTATGCGACTGTACAATAAATCAGTCGTAACTACCACCCCAACTTGGATGGTAAAAGTCAAATTGTTTTCGCGCCCCACTTGTGTGCAACACCCGACTCCTCGACTCCTCATTTTCTGGACGATCTTTTTCATTCCAAAAAAAAAAAACGCTTGGAATATGTACCTTTTGTTAAACAAATACCCTTACAGTTTCTTCATCTACCCACACTTGCTAAGTAAAATGTGAAATCCACGGTGAAAAAGCGTATTTAACCCAATGTGAAAGAAAGCCTATCGAAGCTGTACAGTTCAATCACCATAATACAATATGAGGATTTAGGTAAACCGTTGCGTACATAGGCTATGAATTTAAAACCCAAAATACATACCCAGTATACTCGACTCAAACCCACAATATTGGATTTGCAAGTCCAAAGAACTGTACAACTAGGCTACTCTGTAAATTCTTCTCTATTTTTCTCATTCGAACACGTCAGCAACAAATTTACATTCGTTATATAAAATATAACCCTTTTCGTACGAAACGTGGCCTATATAGAGATACTCTACGATGTTTGATAGGCACGTTAACTTACTCATTGTATCGGTCATGACAGTACTATTTATGAATTCAAATTATTTATTGTGCATAGAAAACAACATTGTCGATTTTCAGATGGAAATATGCGAACATTTTTCACGCGCGAACTACCGCGAATGGGCGCTACCCTGGCATTGGCAAATGCGAACCAATTAGAAGATTAAGCGTTGACAATTACAGTTGCGCATCGCTATCGTATATCAGCAATAATCGCGAGCAACAACAAATTGCGACACGCGACATGCAAACACCACTGCGAGACTGCCCTACTGTGTGCCTGCGACAATTTATCGCCTCACTCGATAAACCTCCGAATAACATATTCGAATCGAACAAACCCGACTCGATTCTACGCGCGCACCATTTATTATTGTGTGTGATGCAATAAAACATGTACAAAAAAATATATGTTAAAAACATGAAAGTCTAATATTGTAAGTGAAACCGCAAATATATACTTGGGGGATGTTTCACCACTCGGTGTTCATGATAATAAGCTGGAGCATAAAATGTCAGCATGATAGTTAATCTAGCTACTGTTATGCTGTTACCACAAGTTTAACTTCCAAATAGGGACTTAAGACAAAAACATACATAGGTACTATCTATAGATGTCTACAAGATAGGCTATCAGGAACTTTATAAGTAAGTGTTGTAACAAGCCCTTACACACGTAACCATAGCTATACTAACAGCTACTTAATTTAAAAATACAATAATCCATTCAGTTCTCAATCTTTTCAATGTTTCACTTTTTTTTTTGTTTTTACTTTTTCAGTATTTAAGGTACCTAATGAACAAGTGTCCTCCATCGTAGACCACATTGCTGCTTAACATCAGGCAGGATGGTGGTCAAACGCTTGTTCACTGTGTTTAAAAAAAAATAATGTCAAAGTAATTGATTGTTTCCGCCAAAGGAAATGCTATACCAATTCGGATAGCCTTGATAAGCCAAATAAAGTATATCAAATCAACCAAGTAACGTTTTCGCGTGATTGATTGCGTTGCGCACGCGCGTGTGCAACGCATCGACGGAAACCACCTAGACTGTGAGCACCTTCGATTATGTAGATGTATACTTAGTAAACTAGCAATCACAATGAATGCACCATGTGCGCATGCGATTCTAACAAATCACTTTACCTGCCTACATACGTAGAGACCATTAAACAAATCATCATTAAACCTACATTGTAACTAATACACGCTAGGAAGTAAGGTAATATGTACATACGTATGTATTATACCCGTTTCAATTGAAAGGTTGTAGTTTTACATTAAGCATTTGCACATAACTGAGAAGGAACATACAAAACCTACATATTAAGAAACGAGAGAGATATCAAAAAAGAAGAAAGTAGAAGAGTAAAATCACGCTAGGTGTTCCATCCATGGTAAGATGTAGGTAAGTCTATTATTTAGATAACTGTAACGGCTGTTCCGATCATATATCGATGAATAACCAAATCCTACTAACTATCTAACATTTTGGCGATTTCCATGTTTTGATGGCAAAATATCCAATGCAATGCAAAATTTAATAGCAAAATCACTCAAGTCGGTATACCAATAGTTTTGTCGGAATAAAATTATTCTATGTTTTTAAATAAAATCTTAGCTTGACAAAACATTTCATTTAAACAATATATATGTTCCTATTTGTAGTTTTGGACGTTTTATATTACTATCACATAAAAAAGTATTTTTTTCATGAAAAATTTTTTTCGTTTCCTGCAAAATGTAGATATTGGTTTTGCATGGTCGATCATCTTACCTGTAACATCTCTAAGAAAAACAGAAAGTAACGTTATTGAAGTATAAGAAACACAACTATTTTCGCTCTACATAGTTATTTAGAATATCATAAGCATAGATATTTCGATAGAAAACTACACCAAACAACAACATGAAAATAGCAACTACTAAACGTTACGCTAAATACGATTTAGATTATCTCTTTTATCGTTGTTTTTTTCGTACGGGGCCTCTTTATCGTGGGCATAAGTCATAGTAATGGGGCAAGGATAAGGCACGTGCCTGCGCTGACGCTCCCATGACCGATTGATTGGGCGCGTCTCCCGCCCGCCCAAACGATTACTGCCGATTCTGGACACCACAACCGGCTCTATTTACCGGACCCGTAAAACATTGTCGAATTGAGGACGTAAAATTACTCTATTTTATTGTCTTTTATTTTTATTATTTTGATGAATGTAGAGAAGATAGACATTATTAGACATGTCATAATATTAGTACCTGTTACATGGTCCATTTAATTGTATTTGAATTTATGATACCGCATCAAGCTTTTAGTTTGTGCAATAAATTCTTTATTAAACCTTTTAAACTGTTTCCAATTAATTCGGTCGGTACTTTCAGGGAAAAGTGTATTTTTTATTGCTAATTCAAATACTATGAAAACTATGCAGATATATCAAACATTTGTTGATCGGGAGAAACAAACCCCTCTGTTATAAAGTCGAAAAAAATACAAAGAGCAACCCCAGTTCGCCACGGCGCGATTAGCATGGCAACTAGCGGGCGACAGACAAACATATTTACATTATTCTATTACGCCTGTTATGATAATCTTCCAGGGGGATGAAACCGGCTAATGTGGCGGGATTTAACGAGTCCTGAATTTATCTCTCGTTATTTTTCTCTATTATCTATGCAAATCAAATCCAAACACTGATATCAAAACGAGCTTTTGAAAGTGAGCGAAAATCGATAACGGGGAGGCATTTTTATTTCATTTTCTACCTACTTACGAGTAAGAGGGCAAGTTTTATAAAGTGAGGTTCGTTTTAATGCACCTGAGTCGGCACTGCTTGTTCTGTGACTATTCGTCCGATCTCGCCGGGGCAATTCAATTACAGTGAAAGATCCCTCATAAGCGAATCGTTTTTCCGAGTCATTAATTTTTTTGAACGACACTGGTCCGTGGCGGGGTGGGTCCGAGCGGGGCGCGGCGGCGGCGGCGGCGGCTATCTCGCGAGATAATGCTGATTTATGGCGACGGACAGTGGTCGCGATTCGTCGCGCGTCATCGCCGCGACTTGGTGCGACATGTCTCACGCACTATTCACTAATATAATTTAGCAAATTAAACGTTACATTTACAAGCCGACACCAGATTTTGCAGCTATGAAACATTAATGTTGTAGGTGCCTACTAAAATTAGGTTTACGCCGATGATTTTTTATGATCCAGCATTATGGAAAAATAGGACGCCCGAAGCGTTGTTAACTCGAGAACATTTTATGGCATAAAAATACTTAGTTACCCGACGTTACTTCTTTTATTTTGTACCTGTTTGATAGACCGTGAAAGAGACGTCATTGTGTTGCTGGCTCCGGGCCCTTTTGTTCTGTTTATTCCTCAAGTTATGATTATGTTTGCTTTTGACATTTCTCCAAGCAAGTATATTATTTTCCAATTTTATTTAGCATGATCCATGAGCCTAATCGGAAAAGTACCTAATAGATAGGGAGATTAAAGACATGCTCTACATGTTTCTTTTAACACTTTTTAATATGATACCCATAGACATTTTCAAATTATTCGCTACGTAATATGAATATTGAGAAGTTATAAAGATTAACAAAATGGCCCTATTGAATAACGTAATTAATTGACAGCTAGTTTTCCATTTATAGCGTTATTTAATGCATGTTGGCCACCGGGCTGGGGCGCCGGGCCGGCCGCCGCCGCCGCTGGGCCCGCCGGACACCGGCGATTGCCCATTGTTCGTCCGCGCGGCACGACCGACACGCCTCGCTCCGCCGCCCGCGACACGCGTCCCCCGTGCCACCTACCTTATCGTTCTCAATGCACCACCGATATTACCTTGATCCCGATACGCGTTGCCAAACAATCGCGAATATTTCGATTTCACGACAAAAACGCTTCATTGCACTCGGAACAATGGGTTTATTTCACTGATACACCGATTTGCTCGCATTAATTAAAGTACCTAGGGAGTAAAGTTGAACTTACCGTCCGGTCTTGGTGATGATCATTTCCGTGCCGAGCTCGTTGAATTTGTCCCACAGTTCTTTTGTTTCGAGATGGCACTGGATGTGTCTCATTTCTTCGCTGGACCAGCGCTCCATGAGCTGCGGGTTCTTGGGCGGCGGCGAGAAGGCGCGGGAGCCGCCGGCGCCGGCCGAGCCCGCCTCCGACGTGGAGGACACGTCCACGGGCGAGTCCCGCTCGTACTCCGCCAGGGGAGGTGAAGGAGACCCGGACCCTGAAGCCGTCGCGTCCACGAATTTTGCTGTAAACACATACATGTTCCATTATCCTGTTCTTTCGTATACTAAATCTGTAAAAAGAATACATTAAAGTACCTAGTTTTGATAGTTATTTTATGGAAAATCTGTCAAGATCAGAATTGAGAAAGCTAACTCAGAATCCTAATTAATATTAATACCTAAGCGTACCTAAATTACGAGAAAGAAGAGATTGTAACTACCCCTTAAGGTAGATCTAATCAAAGCATATCGATTATATTCGAAACTGACTTTTAAAAGCTACTGCCGATAGAACTACAAAAAGGCTCATCCGTTTAAAAACCTTTCATTCATAATGGCGTAGAAAGAGACAAAGTAAAAAGTGAAAGAGACGATCATAACAGAACTCTAACCACGGAAAGCCCTAATCTGTTCTTGCCCAGTATTTTATCACTAAATAAATACTATTGAAAAGGATGACGCAATGAAAATAACATAATAATGATCAAGCAATTAAATAAATTGGCAAAACTGTTTGCTTTGAACAATATGCAATTACGGAGGTGTCAATTAATTTTCTTCAAATACGGGTGGTCCGCTTGTAAAAACCAAACGAATGACGTAGCATATATGCACTAAGTTTATTTATTTATTTAATAGGAGAACTTAGTACATGTGAGTATTATCTACAAGTCGAGCACATAGCATGGAAAAAGAACTTGCGGGTTCGCACCCCAATTATAACTTAGTACTTACTTATTGTAGACGTTTTTATTTTATTTACTTGCCAAGCAAGGTTTTAATTATTTTAGTAGTTTCACACTGAAGTCGATTAAAACCTATTTATGTAGACACCCATGTTCACAATCTCTGTAAGGGTCAGATACCTACCTATTATGTGATTTTATCTCTTAGATCACTTGTTAGCCTATATTTTTGGCGTAAATGGACAAATTGTGGGCTTTGGTGATAAGCGGCGAGCCTGTTGCCATTCATTTTGCATTATAAATAGGCATGTTTTAGATCGCTACAGGTATGGGCTGATGATGATGATGATGTTTTAGATCGCCTTTTGCATAAAGGAGAGCAGAGATTTCAGCCCTTTATCTTTCAAGATATAATATCAATTGTTTCCTTTGCATTCATACATGTACTATTTACACTGTCGCCTTTTACGAATGCGATCTATGCATATTCTGTTGGAACGACCCATGTATGATATTTTAGAACGGGTCGTCGTCTGAACGTTTCTTATTGGAAGAAAACGTAGTCGATAATTTTTTACGTTCCCTATTAGCATCAGCAGCTTAATAGTGTAATACAATTTCCTAAGCGTCATAAAAGAAGACTTTACTTAAAGACTTAAGTAAAGTCATATTTAATATAACAGCTCAAAATTAATTGCGGTTATATCGGTTTAGACGAAACCACAAAAAGCCTTAGGCTATTTAGCTGAGGCTGAAAAAAAAACGTACTCAGTAAAATCGTGATATTGACATGCCTTTTCCCGCTATTTGTTTATTCCCGCCACTCTAGTTCACACTCTATATGAATAATTTAAAAAGTTTGTGCCGGGCACTTTTGTGTTTTTTTTCTGATGAATGTTGGCTGTTTATTTCTATTTTTATAAAACTTATCTTTCGTCAATGTAACTTTTGTCTTTCCTTTTCATGGTAATGGAATGCAAATTAAATGTAGGTACTACCTACTCAAGGACAGAATTCACTGATCAATCGCAAACATGGGATTTCGGTGAGTAAAGCTTTAACCGCGTAACAAATATAAGACTTATCAATCAAAATTTCCTTTTTGAAACCTACGTTGTAATTTTACATATAATTTTCTGAAACATAAATTTATGAAAAGTATATTTTCGATGACAAATGTAATTTCCGTCTTACTAATAAAATATAGTTATACCGACATCCAGAAAAGTGACAAGGCATAAAGAAGACATGACACGGTATACTACTTTATCCTGCGTACCTATAACTTTTACGTTTTGTATATTTCGACGTACACGTTTACCTACATTATTATTTACTTAGTACCTACTAAATATTATTTTTCTATACTTCATGAACTTTAAAAATACCTAACATAAACTATTTTGACATGACATGACAACGTGTCACTAGAAACAAGAAAACAATTATTTATTTAGGTAAGAATTTACAATTTTATCTTATAAAAATGAGCTGTTGTTGTCTACTTAGCTAACTACGTAAGTACAAATATTTAGTTAAAATGTTAACGTGAACTTTACTTAAATAGGCACAAAGTATAAGCATTATTTATTTTTAGAGATATTATTTTTAATGTAAAGACGTTGTTTCTGTATTAACTGTCGTGTTAACTATTCCAAAAGGAATTCTAAAAATAAAATATGTAACACAGGTACCTAGAGGGCTCTGTGAAAATATCGGAAATTATAGCATATCTCATAAAATTTTGCAAACTTTTTCTTAAATTGCCTTTCGAAAAATCTGTAATCTATATCTGTACTAAAATTAAAATAACAAATGTATAATCAGATATTTCCATCGAACATTTCTTAATTGTTATGTTTTTGTTATAAATTGAACGAATAAAAAAGAGTATCAATACATAAAGAAAAAGCGCTACTCTGCTGACATTAGAGGTCTTAAAACCTTGTCAAATGTATGCAAAATATGGACAAACATATTTAGGTTGATATTCCATCTAGATATTGAACGTTATAGATTTTATAAATACGCCAGTGAACTAGGTACTTCAAATCTGTATAGGTACATGATGGGGTCAGTAACACGAGCAAAAAAATCAAGTGTAGATTATAATTTAACGAGCCCTTCAAGTTAGTCTGATGGGATCCGGATAATGCAAAGTACGTTGTTTTGAATAAATTTAATGTTAATACCAACAAATTAATGTACCTAAGCAATATTGTGACGTTTTTGTGATATCAGCAAATAAGTTTTACGATAAATTGTATTGGCACTATGTTAAATAAAGGCCAATGAAGAGCGTTTCGTTTGTCCTCGAAAAAGGACAGCCATTACTGGTGGGATTCATTTTGTATGAGATGAGCCATCTTCAATTTAAATAATTTTGAAGGAGCAAAACCATTAGGATATGAATAGTGGTAACTGAAAGTATCTTTATTCAAAGTTTTTGCTGGTGTGACAGGCTAGAATTTTATTTTATACTTTATAATACATCCTTACTACCAAATGTTGAAGGTTGAAGAAAGACTGTATTTTCGATATTGCTAAAGCTAAATTGCTAGCTAAAGCTAGGTGGTGACAAAATATTGTCTCTAACTAAATAATTGTGACAATTTGATTGAAGAAACTCATTTCTAATTAGAAACAATTGTTATCTAAATAGAGGAACCTGACGTGCCCTACCTATTTTTTAAATCTTTATCCATTTAAAGTATTTTTCGAGTTACGTAATTTACCTAAGGCAGTCATAAAACTAATTGATAAGAATGAAAATGAAAATTCATTTTCACATAAATCTATGTACTTACATGCTTTACATTGTCATAACCTGTATTGAAACTGACTTCTAAATTGCATGAAAATTATATTTTAACAAGGAATTTCGTAATCCAAGACAAGACACCAACATATGACAGCTTACAGCTGGTGTAGAGTTCTTTTATGCGCTGAGCATAAAAAATAAGTACGTACCTCGTACTCAATATGGCTGTAAGAATAAACTTCTCAAGTTTTTATGTTGGAAACAGGAAACATTTCCATGTTTATAGTTATCTAAGGTACATTGTTAGCTGTTGTGCTTTCGCTTTCCACTTTATTGCGTTTTTAAACGATATGACAGGTGCCGTTGATTAGACGAGACGCAAAATAAAGTACCTAGTTACAAAGTAGAGTTTCTATAAATTAATTGGAGATTCTGACGATTACCTACTGCTACTTAATATTAATTAAGTTATTTCATTAATCTCCAGTAACCTAAACATCAATACCTACATTTAGATATACCTACCTAAAGTAATGATAAACAACATTTTTCAAAATGTATTGTATATAGTCCTTCTTGTATTAGAACCATCAACGAAATGTTGAATTGTTTACAATTAGGTGACTTACCAAGAGGTGCCAGGGTGTCTTCCCTAGGGTCCTTGTGCCTCCGTCGCTCGCGGCGCTCCTGGCGGTCCCGGGCCATGATGGCGGCGATGGAGAAGTCGGTGGCGCAGGGCCGCTGCGAGCACTCGTCGTCCATGCCGCCGCCAGCCGGCAGCAGCAGCGCCGGCTCCAGCGTGGCTCGCGACGCACTATCACCGTCTGAGCAACCCATCGACGAGCATCGCCGACCCACTCGGAAACTCTTCAACTCCAGCGGAGACACGGTTGACACTAAAGTTTCGCACAGGTCAATGTTTATCACCAATTGAGTATAGAATAAAAATAGTTTGTGTCAGTTGGTGGTGTTATCAGTCGAATGGCGAGTTGGGAAGTGTTAAAAACTTTTTCCGCGCGGCGTAGCGGGTGTTCGGGCGCGGGCCGGTGCGGCGCGGCGCGGCGAGACTGGGCGACTGAGCGATCCGCCGGCCGCAGGGAGGGGCCTGATGCCGCCCTCTCGCTGCCACCACGCTCTCCGGACACGCACACACGATCGCTTTTTTATGACTTCTTTCTTCGCTCGCTCTCCCTCGCCCCTCTATCGCGCTCTCTGTCGCCACTCGAGTTTTTCTCCAGCGCGATAACTATTGAAATTCGCTAAATGGCTCGCCGCAGCGCGGAAAAGGCCCTCGTTAAACGGTAAGCTGATCGTATCGATGTATTTATTCGCGTTACTTGCCTCGCCGATGTGGAGATCACTATTTATGCATTGTAAGTGCTCGTTCGCCGCCTCTCGCCGATGGGGTTGAGCCAACAAATTAACTCTATGAGACTTTGTGCGTTTAAATTATAATGAATAGTTGAATATCTCCTTGCATGTGATTGCAGTAAGTACATGCCTCGTAGGTAATTGCCGATGTTAAGTAAACCGCTAAACGTTTACCTATAGTAATTTGTATTTATTGTTTACCAGTCGTGTCTGGCATATTTTATTACTACTAATTGCAATAGTCAAGTTATGAACAATAGGTTGGTTAGAAAAATATTGGCAGACGTAGTATTATTTTTCATAAACCTTAATAAGCGTCGTGTAGGTAACCATGCAGCAGTAGGTACATCTACATAGTTGACGGTTCATACAAAACAATGAAATGAAGGAATAGTAAATGTTTGTTTTTTTTTATTAATAACAAAGCAATCTACACCGATTGCAAGTGTATTTGAGCATAAAGTCTTTACGACGTTGTACGGAGGGAGTTAAAGTGCCACCTAAGCGTTGGCTTGAAGCAATCAGCAGTGCTGAGCTCGATTGGTCGCTTATCGCGAGCTCAAATTTGCGTAAAATTAACTATAGTCGACTTTCCCCAACTGAGGTGTTTTGTAATTATTTATTATGTGCGAGGAATTCAAACTAACCGTGGACGGAGGCAATAAATTCAATCAAATCAACTGCTTAGGTAATGCCCATTCACTTGCTCATAAAATTATGACGCTTCTATTCATAGATAATAACTTTTTGTGACATTTTCCTTCAAACATTTTAATTAATTTCACGTAAGTAGATTCTACTTGGCCGCTTGCCCCACTCTTATTTTCATAGCGAATAGAGCTCAATTTATGTTTCGATGCGTAGTAAATATTTAAACTAATCAGATAGCAAGATAAATCTTGTAAGATTTACACTAAAGGATGCCCCGTCATTTCATCCACGTAAATTATTTACTACGTTCCGAATTTTATAAGTAGGGCAGAAATATATTTTAAAAACAAACAAAAAATAACATAATAAACTTTTTTCTTAGTAATTTGGTACGTAAAATTAATATTTTATTAGAGTTTCAGCTGTCTAATATCACCTTAATCATTTTTTAAATCTTTTATCAGCTTTTATCTAGATTTGTTATCATGTAAGGCGGCTTAGGCAATTTCGATGACATATTGGAACTTTACTTTTTTTATAAACACTAGTATGGTAGACAGAACAGTCTCCTAGACCACTTCTGGTCTAGCCTAGGTTTCATAGTATGTAGCTAGCCCATCATCCAAACCGTCGTACAATCTCTAGCTGGAAGAAATCCACCAATACCATAGATTTTATTTTTAGTGGGTACTTAGGTACTACCTAGACACATTAAGGGTAAGTACCTGCAAGAGTGTAATAATATTTAAACAATTGATTAGCTAAGCAGTGTTCCTGTCACTAACATTAAGTACTAATTGACAAAAACGTACCAACTTTCCTCTTTTTCTTCGTAGGTATTTAATTCCTAAAAGAATATTAAGAACTACTGGACGCGAATTAATTCGCGTAGTTTCAGTATTTCATACAAATTATAACACCCTCTATATAGCGATTCGTCCCACAGGATAGGAATAAAAAGTAGCCTATGTCCTTATTCAGGCTCTTAACTATCTGATACCAAATATCATTTAGATTCAGTAGTTTTGGCGTGAAAGCGAGACAGACAGAGTTACTTTTACGCATTTATAATATTAGTAGGTATAGATTATCATGTGTTAATATTTTCACTAACATTTATTCAATATTTGTTGTGTGTACCTACATACGTAGATTAGCATGACTGTATTCAATAATTACAATCTGAGCGATGGGTCTTACCGTAATAGAATTAACATACCTTAGTGCTCATAACTTAAATATTGTTAACTGCAATCATTACTTGGTTACACCATTATTTGCAGTGGGATCTTCTCGGATATGTGCTGTACTTAGGTTTGTATTAATGGTTCTGGTTAACATTATTACCTATGAGATAAAATGTTCTTATAATGAAGGAAAACATCGTGATAACGTTCTGTTTATCTTATGTGCATTACCTACTTTGGGTACGGGTCATCAATAGGTGGTTTTGCTCAGCAAAGGTATCTTCAGATACGTACAATCAGAACCAAAAGCTACCTTTTTACTTATTTATTTTTATATCTAACTGTACCTACTGGACATTTGTGTCCTGCGATTGACTGTGGCCTGAAGATTTTTGGAATTTATTCAAAAACGTCAGTAAGAAATGTTGATTATTAAAAAAAGGTTTGTTTTTATACTTAATTGCACGAAACTGCCCCTCGTTATCCTCATAAAGTCATCGCTGAAGGTGATTACTCAACTACCCACGAACGTTAAATAGTTTGGGAGGGAAACTACTCAATAAATCTCGCCGTACCGCCAAAAACGTTGTTTTTTTAAAGGTAAAGACGCGTTCATTCAGCAATTTCACGAAACACGGCCGAGTTCTGATTAAAATTTCAAAGAAACATGTCGTGTGAACGCGAGCGGAGGGGAGCGCGACGCCCTCCGGTAGGCGGGACAGCGGCGCGACAATCCAATACCAACCTTAACTGCACACTGGTAAGGTACACATCCCACTTACCGCATCTAATCAGTAAGTGCAGTCCACTGTGGGAGTGAGTGGACTCTTCAAGTGATGTTTAAGTACTTGGCGAACCGAGTTTTTTTTTTAACTCTCTTGAATAAAATTTTATGATAGTTCGCATATCTCTGAACAATTAACGACATCGGATATCGACTTGCTTACTGTCAGTATGTAGCTACTTAATTATTTTAACTCGGTTTATTGAATTTTATTACGTTTATGTTACTATTATTTTATGAATTTTAACTAATTATTCTATTGTATTGTTTTTTTGTTATTAAACTCCAGGAAGCTATATATAAATCAAATATTGTCTCTTCGCGTAATAAAATACCTAGTATTAGGAGAGGTATAGGTAACTTTATGTTAATTTGGTATTTTTATGTTAAAAATAAAAGAAAAACAGGTTTCTGTTTGGATCGTAAAGTAGTCTAAAATTAGAAAAATAATTAGCAGATGTAACATCTCGTCTAGACTTTACTACTAATCTATATTACCTACTAGGTAATATAGCGCGAGCCATAAAATACTTACATTTTAAAATTAAATACGAGGGAGAACATTTACCTAGCAATATTTTACATGTTCAAGTATCGCAAATTTATTTTGTTCATACCTCGTACCAATACTAAGCAAATAATAATTAGCAGTTGCGTAGAAACATGTACAGTACAACGCAAAGCTATAAAGAATCGATCTGCCAATGCACTGAGCAACTAAAGAAAAGTCATCCATAAATCCATGGTCACCCTACTCCTGAGACTGGCCGTCTGCCGCGTCACTTGAATAAATTAGGACTGTGTCTACTTAATTAATGTGATTTCTACCATGTAGGTAGGTAGGTAAGTGGCAGTACTAACCCGTGATCACCCATAGCCAGTTAAAAATGATCTCTAATGTTAAGAAAACTGTTAAACTTTTAAGCAGTTTTCCCGTGTATACAGTGTCTCGGCCGCTAGGGTGTGCATGCATGTAGAGACACTTCGGTGGACCGAGATTAAGTACTCCGCGGGGTGTTTATTGGTCGCCGAGGCCCGGCACTTTGTGGACACCCTAGCGTTTTTTATCTCAATTTGGCGCTTGTTTCCTCTGCTCGTTTATTTGCAAGATTTACGTGAAATTCTCTCACAGCTCTAGATATTTCTTTTTTGAACTGTATTGAAATGGTGGAGTTATCCACGTATGGATCACCAAAGATAACCACCAAATATATCACATCTAAGTTGTTTGGCTCTAAAACATCAATAATAACTACCTGTTTGAACTCTTTTTCAAATCATAAGCAATACCTACTTAATTTTATTGCGTTCGTCGAGTGACAGCAAATATATCGATGGTAGGTCATCGATAAGAATATTCTTAAAATATTTGGAAATTAAAAAAAGAAACATAAAAGTTACTACCTTTTAAAAAGTTATTCAAAGCAAGAGTTTTTGAAAAAGATCTTCAACTACAGCCAAATAGCTACTAAACTAAGACTCAAGAGCGGCCGATGAACAACCCTCAAACCTCATGTCCCAATTATACCATTTCAATTCTCCCTTTGGCAAAGCAGCCTGGTAAAACGCGAGCTTGCTTTTATCTCGGCTTGGTTCAAAACAATATATTTATTGGACAGAGCGGGCTTGGTTCAGCGTTCGGGGATGATGTATTCGCCGGCGACTACCGACCTACTCCTACACACGCCACATAGAACTAATAATTTTTAGACTCCGCTTCACTTCAAATTCTGCGTAAAGACTACAAAAAGTTTGGAACAAATTTGATTTAAGGTATTCTATGAAAAAATTGTGTTTGAATTTGTTTTAAGTAGTAAATTTATTGGTTTCATATATATTTAAATTACTAATAATAAGAGATTTCTATTCTTTAAAAGTTTCATCATTGCTTACATCACGAATATCCAGTCTTTGATTGCTAGTATTGCTGCCACCATCCCTTCAAAACTATTTTATATCTAAGGGCAGTTGCACGAAAATTACATTCCCTAAACTCATATGTATTACCAGGTTATTAATAATGCAAAATGCAAATGAGCAGTAGAATTTTCAATGGTCTAGGTCGTGTGCAACCGAGCGCAGCCCGTCTTTCATCTGTGTGAGGTCACAGTTTGCACTGTCCGGCAGGCGGCGCTGCTGTCGCGGCGGCGGCAGGTTTACGGCGGCGCTGCACCCTGCCGGCGGAGGCCAGCACCCGCCTGCACCCGGCTGCACCCCCACACCCGCCGCCACCGCCGCCACCGCCGCCGCAGTTTTGTTTTCAAGATTAAGCGAAACTAAACGAACACTCACTGCCCGACCTGACTTATTTATAGCCGTATAGATTTCAACTGAAATCTGTGCGCGAAGCTGAAGTGAACAGCACTACACGAAAGCACTGCACTTTTCTTTCTTTACCCTATATCAGTATTTTTTTAAAACATTGTCTCCAAGGAAAATACAATATGAGAATGCAGAATATCTTATTAAGTCACACGAACAGGGGTGTGGGAAATCAAAATAAATGTATAAGCCGCTCCGGTCGAACAAATCTCGGGAGAGGCGAACAAGATAGATCGCCGTGTCAACAGGAATTTGCATCTGTTGTTTGTCTCCGGGAGGTTTCTGTGTGGAAAAACAGCGCAATCTCGACGTGCGGCGGCGACGGCGGTGGCGGCGGGGCGGGCGCGGGCGGCGTCAGGGCGGGCGGCAGCGGCTTCCAGCACAACGCATCACTTATTCGGCGGCGCGGTCGGCTAACACGATTATCTGTCGTTTCGAACGGGACTTTCCTTTTTTCCATTTCCCTTGTTTTTCCAACTTCACGTCTGCCCCATGTTTTTCTGAATAGGAAATGGGATGTGTCAGACGAAAAATTGACAAAAATATGACCTCGTACGGCGGGAAATTCGCCTAGTTGGTTTTGTGATAGAATCTGTCGGATCCTCCGCTCGTTCGGGATGGAGCTCGGGGTTTATCTTGAACACAATATCTCTTGCAACTTGCTTGCAATTCATAGTTGTGTACCTTCTGGTAAATCATTCCTGTTTTCGAAAGCCCGAAACAAGAAGGAAAAGTAATATTTTATAAGAACGGAAATATGCTGCGTGCGAAACTAGAACTATGTAACCTTATACTTACCTAAACAAATATCAGTTCAATATGCGGACATTTTTTTAATAAGATACTTTTTTATCTAATGACTTGTTATCGCTTAACCAAAAAATGTGATATAACAATTCAGACGTTATACCAAACATAACTTAACTTGTCCGCAACTTTGGAACAAACAAATTACACCGCGTTTATTGGTGAGGGGGTTATGTTAAGCTGCCTTTTATTAGAGTAAGTCTCAGACGTATGTGTGTAAACTACCCTGTCTTAGAATCCTGAATAGCCTTTGTGTCCCCGTTTAAGTAGTGTTATGTTAGAAGGAAAACGTAGCATTATTTATTGCAATTATGTTACGCGTTATTTCCAATGCAATGACAATGGCAAATATGTTTTATTCACGTTATAATACAATTTTAAGTAAAAATATACTAAACCTGTCCCCGGAGTTGGAGGAAGCTGAATGTATAAAGTTCCATAGGTCAGGGTTCCCGGGAGTGGCGTGGGTGGCCCGATCACGACCTGCGACCATATCCAGGCTCATAGCTAAACGGTCTGTTTACTCTACGGGTTTCTTAAGATCTGACAACATATCTAACTGTCCTCTGTGGACTAAATAACCATAAATATAGTAGTTATGTTAGTAGACGTGGTAGAAGTAAAATCGTCATAACCCGCATACAAAAAGGTGTACTAACAATCACGTTGTGTTCAATAGGAACGCTTGGTGAAATGTGGTGCTGAGCTACAAAAATGAGATACAAAAAATCCAAATTCCTATAACAGTACAGTCATTTGGTATTTCTACTTGGAAAGTTTTCCGGGAGTTTTGAAAATTGGTAATTTTGTAAATTTTGACGTGCTCTTACCGAATTTTTCCTTTGCCTCCTCGTATCTTTTGCCGCTCGCGCCGCCATATTGCAAAAATGACGCCTAAAAAGCATGTTTTTTGAAAATAACTCCTTTGCGAAAAATGCGTCGTTTTACAACAAAAACAAAATAATAGACGAGAAAATTTCCTCCAGTTTATGTCCTAACCTTTTTTTCCTAAAACCAATAGTTTCGGCGTACGAGCGCCGTAAAGTGTAGTCCAACACACGTTTCGGCAGAACTACTCTTTTCCACACCACCATGAGGAAGAAAGATGAAAAACGTACCGCTTTCACCACCAGAGGAAGCGGCGCGTTTTTTTTATCGTGGTATCCCCAGTAGGCCTAATCCACATCTGAATCTGGTGATAAGTTCGAAACGAATGTTGTCGTGCTACGGTTTCTGTTGGTGGTAGCGACGTAACATTATCATCATCATCATCATCAGCCCATACTTGTCCACTGCTACAACGACATAGGCCTTTCCAATTGCACGCCACTGTGATCTGTTTTCGGCTTCTCGCATCCAGCTTCTGCCAGCCATCTTGCATATATCATCAGTCCACCTTGCCTGAGGGCGTCCTACAGCCGAGACGCGGTCTCCACTCGAGAACTCGTTTTCCCCAACGTACGTAACGTAACATTAGTTTCGAACTTATCACCAGATTCAGCAGTGGTATGGAAACGAACATAATGTAGAACAATGGGGATGTAAAAAAGACAATCCTAATTTACAATCAGTACCTAATGTACATTTTTTTAAAGTTATGACAGCATTGTGTCGCATGTTTTCATAAGATATTCAGCGTAGTTTCGTAGCACGTTTAGATTTTTAAAAATATGCCTCAACGCTGATGTCATGTGTGAACGGACATGCACTTAGGGTTAAAAGGCTCGAGTATAATATTACGTTTTTCGATATCAATCAACAATTATTTACTTAGAAATAATCTTTTGAATTGTACCTATCTTAAGTACCTACGTAGCTACCTGAATACCTTCAGTGACTTCTATATTACAGTAAGGACGTTAGTTATGTAGCTACTAATTTTGATGTTGAAAGAAAGAAAACACCTTTCTGATGTATCCTATTCCATAGAGAGTTGGCGACTGAAACCTTCCCATGACAGTGCAAGCTCATCACCGCATTAACCATCTCGATGCGTTCATGATCACACGTCACGACGCGGGGGATGCACAAAAACACGGACCCCTACAAAAAAAACATCACCAGATGACAGATATCATCCCAAACATTTCGGCAATGCACCCGTTCCCAGAAACAAGGATGAAGTGATTTATTACAAAATCTTTTAAGTAGTTATTACAAATTGTTTCCCTGCGTTAATAAATTATTCTAGTCAAGAATGGTTTACGCGATGTGGGTTAAGACCTACGAGCATGTTTTCAGTGGGTTCTACACGGCGTACCTCTCTATCAATGTAGGTAATATATAATTCATAAATTACATACGAGCCTTCCAGCGCGTAAACAATGGAGATATGAACGTTTATTGATAAATTGCTGGAGACGTAAGAAAGTCTATGTGTTTGCCTCATGAATTACAGGGGAACACACGCAACGAATCATAAAGATCACTCTAATGTCTTCATGGCCGGCGCGAGCACTACTAGCCAAGTAAATTCACGAAACCAGTAATTTTCTCTCACCGAACGAAACGCGGGAGTCTCACGCGCCTAGCCGAACCGCTGATTACACCTTGATTACACCCCACAAAAACCTCCGTAACCCGGAACTTGAACAACATTAGTGGCTAAAAACAATTATTGACGCCTCATGATAGCAATTAACACCCATCTGTTATTATTGCGTCCAAATCTTTACTTTTTGAGGTGCGCTCTTCGTTTGTTGGGATTATGGTCTTTGTGGTGTGCGTGGTTGAGTCGTTATATGTGTGCGGTGAAAGGTGGTGGTGAGTGAGAGCTGCGCGCGCACGCCTCCGCGCTCCGGGCAGACCACCCGCGCGAGAGGCTCCGGCGGCGGCGGCGGCCAGCAGTGGCAGGGGCGTGCGCACACGTGGACTCACAACGGACTCCTTTTTGCAACGACCACGAAATGCGACTGTGCGGAATGACAATCCATGTCATTAAAGTAACACTGGCTACATTTCACATATGTTTTTTTTATCGTGACCTCTTCTTCGCTGATTCTTAAATTACATATTTTATACCCCATGTCGTACCAAACAATAAACTTAAGCCTAAACAATGAATGTCGGTAATGATCATCCTTAAATACCAACGACTTTATGACAATAGCTTTGAAATTAATGAGTGATTGAATGTCAAGCAGAAATGTCCAAGACTACAAAGACCAACAAGGGCATCACATACATGCGCGACTTATTAATGTTTCTTCAAACTACAAGCACGCATTTAACATGTCAACATACTTTCGACATGTCATCATAGCTGAGGCATTTGAAAGTCGTGTGGTCGAGAGCATGTGGATTGTTTCAGTGTGGTCTGCGCCGGGTACCTACTGCGGCGGTTGTCCGCGCATGCGCGGTGGCACGCGCGCAATGCGACCAGCGCCCGCGCACCTAATACCACTAACTGCTTTATAAATGACCTGTGCGCAGCTTTAGGCGCATCGCATACATCATTTATGTAAATTGTGACGAAGACATATCTAGCTCGGTCAACCTCGCTCCTCAACCTTAATGTGACGTCCATTAACTTTGATTATGGATTGTAAATAAAGTCAAGAACGAGTCGTTCATCAACGACAAATTGTTTATTTATGTTATAATCTGTGGTTTCACTTGCTGTTTTAGTTCCACAACAAGCCAATCGTTTGCATGTTCCTATACATATTAAATATGTACATAAATATTTACCTGTACCTAATCCACGTGTCACGGCTGTCTTATCCAAGGACAGAGACAACTGATCACTACTTGACACGGTCCCAACATACATTTTTCGCCTAAACCAAGTTTGAGGTCCCAAGCCAGTCTTGATCATTTAGGTACTTCGGAACATCTCTGGATAAATATACCTAGTGCTTCTATGGTATTGCCACAAAAGTCTTAAGTTATCCCAAAGTAATAAAAAAGTACACTTCACGGGTATTTTTCGCAAAACCATCTTCTTTAAAAAAACTTACATAGCTTTATGTAACACCATGTTGTTTTATGTATCGTACAAATATCGCCGCGAATGCGAGATTTGCTTATATTTGACTGCCACTTGCGATATGTTTCCATCTCTGTTAACTATAATCCCACTTACAAAAGTCTAAAAGTATAGTTTGCATGGCTCCTAAGATTTACAACAAATTACCTAAGACCTTGAGAGAACAAGATGCAAAAATGTTTAGGAGAAACCTCTTTAGCCTACTTTTGGAAAAATCATATTATACATTAGAAGAATTTTTCAATGATAAAATATAGAAAAGGTTATTAACAATGTAATTTGAATGAAAATGTAAAATGTCTATTTTAAAATGTTTATTGATTGTAATTCTAATATCTTTGAATGAATTAATTTGTTGACATACTTCTATTTTTTTTTCAGAATAATAATGACATAATATATGTACGCCACATAAGGCAGGATACCTACATTGTGACATTATATTATATTTTAGATTTAACAGCAACTTGACAGTATTCACGAATAAATGATTTTATTTGATTTGATTTGAAAAAAAATCACCCTAAGGTACGTAGAGTACAGAATATTTGGCCACGTGAGATCCTAGTCTCTAGTCCATCTTAGGTCACTTCTAGGCTTCTAGTAACATAAAAATGAATACACTTCGCGTATTTTAATCCTAATTCGCTGTAGGCAGAGGTACTTGGTAAGCAAATACACGGTCCATCAAGCATTTTGAACCCTGCGTGATAGGGGGTGAGATCCTCGCCGTTATAAGGTTTGCACACCTTTTGGTATGCGGGTTTCATCACGATGTTTTCCTTTACCCTATGAGCGTATATTGTCACAATATCTCGGGTAAAGTAATCTCTTCGGGAGCTTCAATATCACCAACGTATTGAAAACATGTAATACTTATAACTCCCCAAAACCAGCACGACACAAACACAAACTAACAAAGTCATCTCACGGCCATTTTTCTTCGACTTCTTACATAAAATACCCCATAGTAATATGTTTTGTTCTTTGTGCGTTGGCATCATTGTCGACTTGCCTTTATTATTCCGGATACAGTATAATATAGTGTTTGGCGACATCATAAATTACTCGTAACATCTTCACCAGGTGCACACCTTCTTGCCTCTCGATTGCTGTCAAATTGTCTCTATTTACTGCATTCAGACCGCAAGGAGGTAGTTCATTGTTGTCGCAAAGGTGCGTTAAGATGCCCGCGGCGTTGTTTACCAATATTTTTATTAAGAGCACTCGGCCGGAGCTGTTATGACTCTATTAGTGGGCCATGTGTGGCGAACCGTTCAATATAAACTCTGACTTATTAGTGTGCACCTTCCTATAGATAAACTAGTAGACGCCCCGCGATTTTCTTCGCACAGTTTAGGTATTCATTTCTTAAATAATACCACCGAATTTTAGATCCATAACTACAAAATTAACCTTTTTCTCATATTAACTTCTAGTCCCTTTTTACCCCATTTAGGGGATGAATTTTTTATTATCCTTTATGTCACGTAAACATCATAAAAAGAACCCTTATGCAAAATTTCAGCTTTCTAGGGTCAAAAAATGTTTGTGTAATTTTCTAAGTATCATACAAAATTGTTTGGTGATGGTACCCCCCATTTGAGGAAAGATTTGCTTGTGGTGGTAGTAAGAAGTACCGCTCTAAGGGTTCACAAAACTCGGGGTCAAGGGTTGATGAGTCGTGATGAATGATTTAGTCAGAGTTTTATATACCTATATATATTAGTTAATGTTATATTATTTGTAGAAAACAAAATACCCATACGTAATTGAAAAATGAAAAAAAATGTCAGTAGAACTTTTTTTACATAGTGACATAATACATATTATCACCTTTTTAGCAAGTAGGTATGCGGGTTTCGTCACGATGTTTTTCTTTAACATAACATAAAGTTCTGCAGAGTACTTAAATAGTATTTCCAGAGTCTAATTTCTTTATTTAGAGATTAATTCCTTAGTAGGAGCATACAATTTTACAATACCTTTATATTGCAGGAGGATTGAAGAACAACTGATCAGTTTATAAAAAGAATAAAACTGAAATAGCTAGTGCGCTAAATAGAAGAAGAAACTGTAACCCAAATACCGTAGTTACTGACTCATCCATCACTAATGGGAAATACTGTTTCACATGTTGATTGTCGATGTAAGTCATCAATTTAGTAAGTAAAAGTCAAATAAATTTTACATATTTATTATCAGTTAGCAGGCTTATGGTGGCCGGTATCAATGACGACATAGCAAACTGAGTAGGTACGTATCGCTCAGTCAATGTTGTATTTTGTTTCAAACACAGCATAGGATTTCATCTTTCAACAAGCCCATTTGACAACCAAAGTAAATACCATAATAAGCAGATATTGCTGTATAGCGTGTAGCACGCAGTGTTCTGTTCGCCGGTAAAGTATAAGCTATGGACATTAGACACTTAGAGCACGCTTGCAAGGGCATGATACGTGGTCGTAAGAACATAACATAAATTACATCGTATGGTAGACACATTCAGCGACATCTGGAGGGCTCGTGGACCCTCGTTACCGCGGTACGGCGATACATCACCTCGCTACGCTATTAAGACGTTTTTAGGCCCAAATCATACGAGTCCTTAGCCCATTGTCCCCGAGAAATATGGCGGGGCGCCTCACTATGCCAAAAAATATCGTGCACCCATTGTTATTGCGGTTTCGCGAGGATCCTATTGTGACAGCATTGAGCAATGGAGGAATACTTGAAGATTGATGCCGCTCATTTAATTGAAATTTAAAAGATGTTACGCTTTGAGTGTGATAAAGCGGATTTCTTAGATTAATAGGTGTAATAAAAAGCATTTTTTTCTACGCATCCTCTCGATCAGCAGTACTATGTGGCAAACAAGTGATAAATATGTCAATCAAACCGCTATACCTACTTTGTTGTGCAAAAACTTTAGTAGTCGAGTTTTTCAGCTGTTTTGCAATACTTGGAATGAATTTTGAAATATCCAAGCTATTTTATCTGTTCATTAATTTTTCTAAAATTGCACGTTCCATTTAGAACAGTAAACGATAAACAGATGGTCAACAAGACAGATGAGGCTAACGTCAGTGGGCCTCGAGCACGGAGGTCCGTGTTTGGACACTTCGCATCATTTAGGGGCAGCACCCCTGCGGTTCGCCAAAACATTTTTTTTCCACCACTTTTTTGCTGTCACATGTCCTAGTTTTGTCATCTCGCACATTAGCCAAGGTGTTTTCTACTGCGGTGGTCTCTTTTTGTCGATATTTCCATGTTAATTGGTGACAATTGTGCCTTACAAACTGTTCCAGTGAAGAAAGATGTTTCCGTATAAATGAACTTTTTTTTATACTTAAATTTTACCACACTTAGAAACCGTTGCTATTTAAGAGTGCAGGTAACTTATCTTGCAGCAGATACATAAAAATAAGATGTTATCTTTAAGTCAATTGCTTACTAATTTTAAAAAAGCCTGCTCAAGTCTCTTGCTGCACTTACAAAGTTGTAAAGATGAAATGAAAAACCAAATGAAATCACTTATGTCTATAACAGTAGTCCACTTATTATCTGGTGTTATTTTTTCGTCTATTTCAGGAGTAGGGCCTTCGGCGTCTTTGAAAGCTGTGGATAGCGCAGCAGCTGGCCGTCTGCCGAAACTGAAGTGGCCGGCCGAGTGTCTTGAGAGATCATTTTCTATTCACAACCAGTGTATCTTTGCCTTTAAAAAAGCTAGAATATAATCGTTCACGTAGCTCTACATTGCCATAAACTGTTTACAAAAAATATACAGCGATATAAGCTTGGATGGCGCCAAATAACTAATCTCACCGGTGGTGATTGGTGGAGGGGTCGGCAGCTACTTGAGCTACACCACCTTCGGCTACCTTTGACCTTATCTAGCGAGAAGGCATCGTCAAGTGTTCGGGAACTACGTGCTTTTTAAAAGGGTTAATTCACTCGTGTTGGGCTTTGAAGCTTACCGACTACTGGAGAGCTTTTTATGAATAGGGATTACGAAACAGATTAATTAAACTATGACGTACATTATATTTCTACATTAACTTATATACATACATCGTCGAAAAATATACACTAGGATTTTTATTCTTAAAAATTCCTTCCATAGCTGAAAAGTACATTCATTGTGTAAAATGACAATTGAATTGTTTATACTTTTTCATTAAAATATTTATAACATGACGCGTTCAGAAATTAATGATCATCATCTCATATCGACAACCAAACGTTATCATATTGGCCAACCTCTTGAAATCAGGTCTGCAGAGTCGAGTGGGATGGAATGGTTCAATCAACTTTTTTTTTTGCTCTCTTTACATAACGCAGAATTCAAATCAACCAATCCGGCTTGACACTATCTACATACTGAACATGTTGAATGATTACCGAGAAAAATATGTTTTTTTCACGCACTCGTTCTTTTGCCACTTTGTGGTTGATACGGACAGTTTAGTGTGAACCCTTATTCAAACTTTCCAATATGGCATCCGAAGCTTTAGTTAGCCGTATAGTGAATGTTGTCTGTGTGTGAACGACATAGCGTCGATGTCCGGCTACTACACGACAGGCCATTTAAACAAGTTATTAAACGCATTAGCTACGCACATATCGGGATGGCTTGTGATTGATATGATGGCCCACGATGGAGTCTCGATGGCTCATTACTGATATGAGATGAAACATGTTTGATCGCAATTTAAGCACCTGTAGGCCTTTGTGGAGCCGCGGCTCGCCGGAGGAGCGGCAGCAAAACAAATAACACTCGCCTCGATAAACATCCGAGGCCGCGAGACAAAAGTAACCTCTGATCTACAATAACAGTTATTTTATAATACAATGCGGCTTATCATTTACAGCCGAACGCTGCAATGCTACAGAAGCCGCAATGAAACGTATATACCTACAAATATTCAATTATATTGGGCCCCGGAGGCATGTTTCAATTGAAGACAGTAGGCTGGTGGCGATCGAGAATTATTCGAGAGACAATTTAACTTTAATGTTATCATTAGTAATTGTTTCGTATTGATTCGACCTTAAAAACCTGATTCTGATCTTTTGTTGCTGACCATACGGCGATGATGAAACCCCGGTTTGCGGGGAACTAACTTTTTTATTGCATATTCTGGTGATCCGAGTCGCCTATAACCGCATAAACTGCTCTTACTCGCAGGAAGCTGGTACCGACGGCTTCAGACATGTAACATGATCACCAACTTAGGTCTTCATACATTATAGCTTATGGTAATTCTTCTGTATTGATTCGAATGCGGTGCATACGTAAACTCATGTCCATAATTCCTAAATAGGGTAGAGATATGAAAAAGGAATATCTGACTTGCTGCTTGAGGACGATACAATCTTATTGCGTGTAAGAGAAGTATAGCACCGTTTTTATAACGAAGCTCGTTGGTTATTAGTACGATTTTTCATATCTTCTTATCCCATACATTGTTGCCGTCAGTTCGGCACAGCCGCTGGCCATCAACTCTACATAATGTTATTGGCAATGTGCATAATCTTCGTGTTGTTGCTGCTAAACGTAACTGCCTAAAATCAGCCGTGGCTAATACGGCGGAGCTTAAATCGAGTGTGCCGAATCTGCTCAGGTCCGCAGCAGTTGGGTAATGGCCATCCGCACTTTATTGATTGATGCAGACGAGCAATAAAAAGCATCCATGCTCGTAAACTGGCACTTGAAGCCATCGCTACCGGCGGCGCCCGCGCACCATCAAAGAGTGCCGACTAAAAAACAGTGCCGCTGCAACCCCGTGCACGTTACGCGTGACACGTCACATGTTACTGTGTATCGGACTGTACCAACGAAAATAATACATCCATAAACCAAGAACTTAAGGAAACAACGAAACTGTATTCCGATTATGAAAATCCGCGCTTAATCCCTGGAGCGCTCCCAAAAACTGCGGCCGTCTCAAGTCGAGGAGTAGCCGATTTAATTGTCCGCATTTAAGCTAAACCCCCATATAAATAGCTTAATTATTTGCGGATCAAAAATGGCTGCCGGAGAAGCCGGGATACCATTGCAAGACAAACAAATGAATGCAATGGGAGTACCTACATAGTAACTGCAGCAGCAATATGAAACGGGCCAAAAATCTGCGAATTCATTCTTGATACGCGGGTAATTAAGTGTAGAAATTGCCTCATGCACTTCTGCAATTGAGTATTTACGCATTTCCTTTTGGATCTGTTCAAGTAGGTAGTCTTGTTGTTGTGAAAACGGTTTGTAAAGCAGCCACATACCTACAAATTATAAGGAATGTGAATGTAAACTTTGGTATAAATCTGTTGTGGCAATCAATATCGGCCACTCGCGCGGAGATGGTTTGTATCATCCGAAAAGCAGCTTATGAAGTATCTCGAATGCACGTGATTGGCATTGATGTTCTGAGAATACGAAACGTATTAGGGTAAAATAATTCTGCAACGTACCTACTTATTGACAATGCATCCACAGTGCAGTGCTATGAATTGCAGTAGAAGTGATTTGTTCTGAAAATAGAACTGCCTATGTATGTTCAGTCTAAGGATATGTTTTGACACGATTTTTATGCGATATCATACAAAATTCTTATACTATTAATTATGCATTCGTGGGCATACAGGAAGGAACATCAAGATTAAATATCGTAGTTAGTATCAACTAACAATGATTCATTATCAACTAAACTAGGTTCAACAAGTGTTACGAAAAACACTTTTATTACCTACCTACCTACTCAAAATCACGCTGTCATGAACGTTTTAATTAAGGAAAATACCTTACGTTTTACTCCGAAGACACGCTTATCTTTCAAAGCAAGCAAGAGAATGTAATAATTCTAGTCATTTCGTTCCATAATAAAATAATAATTGGTTTATCATCCCTTAAATGGGAAATGATCTTGTGCGCCTACTGTTCGCCGACGACCAAACCGAGCTGCGCGTGCGCACGCTAAGTGCGGCTCGCAATTAAGATTGCGCTGATGAAGACACACGCTGAAGTGTTTTCTAATTACGGGCAACATCAATCACAACTGGCAAGCTCCCGAGCTCCACCAATCATGTAATGTATCGCGTGCATCGACTCTTCGACCCCCGATATAATAATAGGCATTTTATTGCTCGTAATGGAGTCTCTAGGGCCAAACAGCATTTGGTATCTGTCGTTTTAATTTCGACTAATGTATGCAAGGAACCAGGAAATGCGCTCATAATTGGTATGAGTGCTGTCGATCGGCAGTCCCACGTGGCCAATAAATTCCTTGATTGACTACTCAATTTCAATACACGAATTTTATAGGTTTGTTAGCGTTCCAACTATCGTAAACAAAATATTATTATTTCACTGAGATATTTTTATGAAAGTGACTCATACTCTTAAAACATAATCGGGTTCCAGTTAATAGTTAAAAATGACTTGTCTCCTAATACTCTGAGATTCATCTGATATGCTCTTGACACCCCGTATCGAATAGATTTTGATTTGAGACGCGAATATAGTGAGCTCCCGTCGGTGACGGCGCAGGAACGGGACAGATGAGCTGATTGTAATCGGACAGGTGGATAATGCGTGACGTGGTCTCGCGCGCATCAAATGCCAGGACCCTTCACACCGTCCGATCTAGGCCTATCACGCTGTGATCGATCTCTTTTATTCAACCGGTCCACATCTCAAGTACCTGAATCGCAATCACTTTAAGTAGTTTACAAAATCGGCATTTGTATTTGCGACAAACCGACATACACTAACCGGGTTAACAAAAGAAAGGTTAATAACACGTCTTTGCGTCATTGCTAAACAGTCCATAAATCACAATTCATTAGTGGATCGGTAAACCGCGTGACCTATTACAAAATTGGAGTGTTTCGCGGCCACCAGCCACCAGCGGCGGTGGCGGCGCAGAGTTGAGACAGCGTGGCCGGTGATCACCGAGGGCGTGTTCGTAAATCATGATCAGCGATGATCGGACGCGATTTCACGTCAGATTACGTTGCTTCTAGCTTTTTGTTTGTAATTTGTGAACGCCGTCCGGATGCCTCGATGACTTGCTGGTACCCCAGACCGGGCGGCAGCATTCTGGTGAAAGATAGTTTGAACAACATTACAGTTCAGTTAGCTGGGTAATTTATCAGTTATTGTTTCTATATCCGTGCGCCCCGGTCCGTGGAAAATATGTTTTTGTTGAGTGCTCATGGAGGTCGATTGGAGTGACTGTAATCTAGGGTTATCAGCACTGCCATGCATTGTTATACGGACAAATCATCAGCGCGATTTGTATCAAGGGTTTTTATTGATCGTTTGGAATGTTGGCTTTCTATTTAGTGGTGTTGGTAAGCGTGGTAAAGATCTCTCCGTGTTGGGGCCCGGGCGGGATTACGCCGAGGCGGTGCTGAAGCCGCAATTACTGACGAAGCTTTGCGTTCGGCGAAGCCTAATCTCGGCCCATACGTGGTTGCGCCATTCTTGGTAATCGATGGCGGGCTGTTTTCGCGGCTCGGTGCCAAACAATAAAACTATGATAGTTAAAAGAATATCAACATTTTAGATCGATCATGCGATGATAAGGTAGGGTCCCGAGAGGAGTCGTGGTAATCCGTCATAAGAAGCACCGCCGCGGCGCGACAAGGCTCGACAATGGTTGATGTTACCACAATGGGACAATAGCTGAGCCTCGCGCTTGGGGGCCTCGGAGCCCCACACTGGGACCACTCCAAATTGATGTCCTCGATCAAATGTGTGTTTAAAAGGTCAGTTAGACAACACTAGTGCCTCGGTGAATCATCAGTTCTGTAATCTGTGCTCTATTTCTTTTGTACATTCCTTATCTTCCTCATCGTCGCAGTGATTGGTTAGGGATACTTTAATTTTAATATTTAACCTAACGTACCAAAGAATGAATCTACTTAATGTCGGGGCTCAGTAAATCCAGAAGCTTTGCTTTGGGAACAGGATGGATTTTTCCCGTTATATACGAGTGTGCTTGCACCCTGTCACATAGAAACCGCTGGCAGTAACAGCTATTTCATTGCCGCAGTTTTTCACCCCGTCCTCCCTGTTGTTGGATGTTTTGTCTCTCGAGTCGAGTAAAGTTTATAATAATTGGTAACTAGTTTAATTCATTAAACTGGTGAATTGACAAATATTTGTTTTACGTATGTTTATTGTACAGTACCTAATTTATGTAGAAAAATGTACATTTTGTAATGAAGTAAATAATTCTTAAATAAAGTACTTTCAATGGTAATCTTACTAATATTATAAATATTGTATGTTTTTACTTTATCCAAGAAAATAATACTAAATGGAATTTGACGATACAGCAGCTGTTGTTTGTAGTTGATCGAGTCGATGTCTTTGCACGAAGAGTAAAACAACACATATGTAGATATAATCTCAATTTAAGTAAATTCAAACTTAAATGAAATAAAGCTAGTAAAAATGTATGCAATAAGACGTAAGACCAAATATTAACAACAACATGGAATCAAAATTAAAAATAGATAATTTCTGCTTACACTGTAAAAAAATTAAAGTACCGACCCTTATTATTTATTGTACAAAATGTCACATTGAGTATCAACATTTTTTTAACATTAACGTGTAAATATGACAGATCACACCGACCAACAATGTGGTTGCGGGGCGAGGGGTTTTTTGTTACAGAATACGACGTAACAATGTTTTTTTTTAATATCGTGAGCGTCTGTGGTCCAGTTGGCCGACATGCAATCGGGAGGACGCGGGTTCGGGCCCGACTACTGGACGTGTACCAATGGGGCTCTTTCTCGATGCCTATGTACGCAACACAACGCAAAGTTCGTACGGTGAAGGACAACATCGTGATGATACTCGCACACCACAAGGTGTGTGAGCCCTATAACGGCTATAAACTCGCCCCCTGTCACGTTGGGTTAAATACGCCTGGTAAACCGTGGCCAATGTCTCCGCCTACCCCATTTTGGGATTAAAAGGCGTTAGGTAAGTGTATTTCCTATTTTTTTTATTTTGAATAAATTCAATTTTTTTTCGTATGGGTGGTGAAAGTGGTACTAGACAGGAATATTTAACAACTACGGCAATAGCTAAGGTTGATATCATATTGGTAGGTAATGCAATGAATAAGCGGAATAATGTGACTTACCTACGCGAAATTGTGTCCAAAAGCATTATATTAACGCGTGGTGCTAACGACCAAAAATGTTTTTCTTAAAAACCGTAGAATCGTGCGGGATCCGTTAGCGTTGTTTTGATTTGTTTTGTCTTGTGGTGTGACATTTCGCTTACAATTTTTTTAGCGTATCACATGGATTTGGTGTAATTTTCGTGAAATCGAACTTTTATGGGCAAACAAAACAGTGACAAAATCGCGGGAGATTTTTTTCTAAAGAATTCGCTTTGAGCTTTCTCCCGCGCGCTAGGAATACAATGTCCTTCAGCCGATTATGACAGTTGTCGGTCACGGTGCATCCACCAATGACAATATACGTCAGTCACATGTCAAAACATCACTAAGTGTACGCAGGGATCTATGACTGTGTGCTGCTAATTTCCCATGATACGCTTGTTTTGTGTAACTACATTGCTTTGTGGTGTTGTGTACCTATTCTTTGTGGTTCAAATGACGGAATTCCTTTTCGTAGAAATATCGGTGACAAGCGGCTATACATCTACAGCAAATTTAAAAGGTCTAAAGTATGATATTTTACTTGTCTTATTAGGTTGGTATCTTCAGAAAAACACTTCTATTGTTATAAAGACTGAAAGTGGCGAAAGTAGATACAAACCTTCAGAATGTAGACTTGTAATGAATTTCCTTCCATGTACCAGTGATTTCTGCAAGGTTGCAACCTTACTAGCCACGAAGTCACAAACTTACTACTTTGTATTGTATAATGTCGACATTCTCAACCTCGACATCTTTCAATTATTGAAGAAAAAGAAACTATTTCACTACATTTTGTGACTTATAGCCAAAATTACGTAAATAAAATTTGTACCGAAAATAAGTCCGAAAATAGAGAAATAATGCTTTCTCTTCACATAATAAGATATCATATAGCAAATGTAGAGAACGTCGATGAAAATGTAAAACATTCCATGTGGTGTGATGCTAGCGCGCTTAGCTACAAAGTGTGTCCGCTCGGCGGTTGTCGGCACGCAACCAAATTATAGACGAAATCCTTGGCGAGGTATTATTTTTTCAACGCGCCGGGTGAGAAGTGCTTGATTGGAGGCCGGCGGCAGATTACAGGCCGGCGACACGCCACCGTCAGACCTCTCACACTTACTTACACGTAATCATTATTTAGCCCATAGCCAACACTGTAAAATAAGCAATTACAACCAATAATACAAAAGGTGATACGTATACTTACACCTCCCGTAAGTGGAACAGTAAAAGCCGACTTTCAAAATGTTATAGTTCGCTCTTTGTTTGCAGCATTCCGCAACAAAGGCCTCGTTGCCTGTCTGTCAGAAGATCTCTCATAACGATAATAATCACCCGAAAATAGAAGCTAATTTTGACACGTCGAATGTTGCGTTAACATTTATTAACAATTTTATGCAAATGGGACGGATCACAGGTTTGAAATGGGCAAATTAGGCTGGAAATTACAGGGTGCGGTGCCGAAGGCTCGCAGAGGCTCCGCCGAGACTGCCTCGACACGGCTCGGGGCTTCCACAGCCGCACATCGCTCCTCGCCATTCAAATGAAAAAAAAATAACAAAACAGTAAATTATAAAAAAGACTTTAATTAGTCAGCAATCATTACAAATGTTATAACTGTTGCCTAGAACAATCAATAGGACAGTGCACTCATATAATACCATAAAAGCAACATTGTATGGATTAATTGCATCTAACATATCGCAAACCAATAATCATAAAGAACAAACGTGGAGCTATCAAAGAGCAGTCAAAGTATGAATTTGCTAACAAATTAATTTCAGTGTTTCAAGTTGTGCAGCGTTGCCGCCGCGGCGAGCTGATTACAAGGCGCGGGGTAATAGGCCTCCGTAGGCGACCCACCCTATACTCAACTTAATGCTCTCGCAATTTCACTCAAAATAATGAACACAATAAAAAATGCGTTTTCGAAGGAACCCTAAATGGGAGCGCGACGACGTGAGGAGGTGCGCGCGCACGTACCGACTAACTTGCAACCGATACACGCTCCGAGAAATGCAATTTGATGAAATTGAGAATTAATAGAATGACCTCATTGATATTGTTATTTTATGTTTTGAACAATGTGCTTCGCCTGTAGATATGTTACGTTAAAATGAACGAGACGTTGAAGGGAATGCAATATAAGTAGGTACATGATTTAAATGCATACTTCTATCAGCAAATACATACTTCGTGTACAGGATAGGACAGCGAAAAAGACAGTGACCTTAAACGCTTTAAAATGTTCACAACTTTGAAAACTTTATGCAGGTTTCACACAATCACATATCCATAGGGTGGGTTGGTGGAGACTAGAGGTGCAGATTTTTTTTAAATAAGTTTTATGAGAGAAGACGCATTCTTAACCTAGAAATATCTTCCAATTCTAAAGCTATTCAAGTATCAAGTATTCTATAACAATAACTTGGTGTAACTACTTTATTTCATATTAATGTCGCCGAACTCCAGAACATTCTGCTTACAGATAACAGTTACATACATCGAACAAAATCACATAACTACCTGAACCTCGAGCAGATTTCTCAGTGTGAAAGTCATCGAGCCTGCTAAAATCCGATGTGTAAAGATATCCTGTGGTTTGGCCCAACACAACACATGGAACCCGTTTAAAACAGGCCTCACCTGATGCCATTAGCGGACTGAGTTCGGTGTAATGTACCTAATTTGGAACCCATCGTCAGTCTATAATTTTGAAATAATGAAAAGATCTTACGGATTTTCAATCTCGGAATACCTTTACACCCATTTTTGGGACGAGAAGATTTTGACACAAATATACAAAGTAACCACGCTCTGGTAACTTAAGCAGGTCATAAAAAGCTCGTACTACCGTCTAAAAGTCAATTCTCTCTAAAGGCCAATTTAGACCGCTTTATTTTTGATACGTTCGAGAGAAATCAATTAACTAAAAAACATGTTTTTTTATCTAAAACTTATACATAGTTCACACGACATAAATAATTTTCAATTTCCTTGAAAATGGAACCGTCTAATTCGGTCATAAAGAACGTATTATCATATCTGTTCAGATACCTATCTATACTAAAGCAACGTTTTTGTCGCTGTAAGACCCGTATTCTGAAACATCCCTAAAGCATCGTGTTTGAGGAGCGCCATGCATTCGGTATATTCGGGTGGCCTAAAGTATATTCGGACTGCCATAGCGCTTATTGGCTGAATGGTACTAGTTAAGTCACTTATTGTCAATACAAATAATAAGTACATATAGATCCCAATTATCAGATTACTTCATACATATATAACTTCTCTCAAAGTTTCTATTCAACCCACTAGATAGAGAACGAGTTACATAACAACCTACTGCATTCCACTGCAAAGCTAAAGTATGAGCCTTATATGTAAGTAACTAAAAAAAAAGATGAAAATTCACACAAATAGCAGCACGTAGTATAGGAATGTTAGTCAACGTGGCTGCATGCCTCCGAGCCACTGGCGGAGATAGGCCGCCCCCGGGGGCTCGCCGAGACATGGACGCCGCCGCCGCCGCCGCTACCGCCGTGCGATGACAGTTTAGGACAACTTAGTGTTTCTGGATCAAACGCGACATAATTAACAGGTAGCGTCTTATTGTATAATCCGATACTTGCAAATGTCCACGGTTCACGGGGCGTATTTAATAAAGGATTTTGCACGCATAACTTATTGAAAAGAAATATATATGCAAGACATGATTACCTCGTACAAGAGAACAAAAGGAGGCACCTAAAGTCATAAACACAAATTCTAGTTAGGTCGTCCCACGGGATTCAGACTAAACCCATTTATCCGAAACGCCTTTCTCACTTCGCTGCACACAAAATTCACAAATTGTGAAAAATCCGCTAGACTACGAAACAGACAGAATTCCGTACGCAAACACAGGCGTGTGGGGGCGAGAGGCGCGGGGCGGGGCGGCGGGCGGCGGGCGGCTGATAGCACCCGGAGTCCATCTGATACCAGCTAATACGACGACAATTCGCAACCTCCCGCTTCCAAGCCTCGTAACTCCGCGATTTTATTTCGTATGCACTTTTTCTGTTTTTATTATGTTGGCTCAGTTTGTCCTTCGTTTTGTTTACTTGGCGTTTTCCGAAAAATCTGATGCAGTTGGAAAAAGTTCCACTGAAACAAACAACACCAGCAGGAGATTTGAAAAGTCACGATTTTGGACTAACCGACCCCGATTTCGCACAATTTATGTTTTCGATTTCGCGAAAAGTCCCGAAATGCTCATTATCATGATAGAGATGGCGAGGATGAACGAATAAGTTCATGAAAGGGTCCAAGTCGCCGCCCCCCGGGAGACCCGTCCGCGACGAGACAGTTACATATTAGGCAATAAAGAGCTGTTCTCGCGAAAGGAAGTGTGAAAATGAACAACATCAAGGGGTTATCTTGAATTACTCACTAAAAAGTTATTGCTTGTGGGGGTAGGGTGTCAGAGGGGGTGGATTTGCCGCGAACAGATAAGGGCGTCGTATTGGGATCGCACCGTTCTCATCCAATTACACGGTCGAGCGAGTGCGGCGCGGGCGCGGGGCTGCCACCGCCGCGCCGCCGCCGCCGCCGCCGCCGCTCGGCTACTCCAACTGTTAGAAGACAGCACCGTCTCCAACATGTCTACGATGAACTCGCAAAAAACTCCGAGCTGGATTACCAATCCAATTTATAAAACTGAATTAAAAATGTATTCTCGAACGGACGGACGGGCCCTTGTATAGTGAGGGAGATAGCAGTACATTGTAGTTATGAAAGAGTACAATAGTTCTTTATTATGTTTGACTGGAGTGATTTATTTGATAAACAGTTATGAATATGACCTACTAATACTACTACTAATATACCTACGTATGTTAGTATATAGGTAGGTAAGTCCCATATGAGCACCAACAACCTTACGGTTGGTTTTGATTTAAGCCTTAGATTACTGTCAGACTACGTCATGTGTCTGGAGAAACTGTACACCCTATTTGCTACCACGTGTTTGTGCATGAAACTCATGTTAAGACTTAGTGTAAAGAATAATAATTACGCCAAACGCTACGCCTTCGTAGACGTTGTGCTACGCGTCTACGACATCACGTAGCGTTGCATCAAAATATATAACAAAAAAATAGTGGGACTTTAAAGGTGGTCCTATAGTATACAAATTAAAAACAATATCATTAGTCTACAAATTAAAAACTGCAAAGTTATCTTTATTGTTTTAATTCATAGTGCCGAGTTTTTAAAAATTATAGACAACGTGCATCGGTGGCGCGTGTCAAAGTGTACTTGACTTTGTAGATAGAACATATTTGATTATGATGTTTCGTAGCTGAAGTGATGCGAAGTTTTTGAGGACTAACACGGATAGCACGGTCGGTGAAGGTTTGTGGGTTACAACTACTTACTCACCGGCTGTCGCAAGAAATGCAGAGTATCAATCTGTAATAATAATACGAGTAATATTTATTCATATCTCACAAAAAATACTTGTAACAATAACCATAATTAACTTAGGATTCGATTTTTTTTGTGAGATATTGGTGTCTGCATATCATCTAAGCTTTTTTTGCATTGTCAAGCCCTACTTAACTTTATCTGTATGTTAGTCGTAAATTATTCATAAAACGAATAGAAAATGATAGTTTCTGTATTTATTTACAGATGCCGAACGATTTAGGGAGTCGTCCAATCGCCTCTTGAAAATTGACCGCAGGTTCCTTACCCATCATTGGTATAAAAACGCTTTCATTATGAATAAGTATAAGTACTTAATATATCATTTACTTTATTTATTTTGTCTCTAGCACTGTCTGTGTGTGTCAAAAAAATATGTATAACTGATAAAATATTTTCAAACTTTATACATTGAAACCAATTTGCTATTAAAACTTGGAATATTATTTCTTGTTAGTAAATCTGTGCGACAGAAAACAAATACGCCAAGATTATCTCCTGCTTCTCCCAGCGTACCTGTGGGTATTGCTTTCCATTTTGGCAAAAGGTCTCGTAATAAATAAACAGTGACATTTCGTTTTCGGTAGCAAGCTCCACCCTCTGTCAAAACAGACCCAATCGTACGGCAAGCATGGCCGGTGCCGCCGTATGTAAATAGTTTACCGAAAGTCGCCGTGGCTCGTCCATCACGCGTTGTCACATAAATTATGCCGCGGCGAATCCGCGGCCGAATCATTGTTGGACTTTTATCTTATTACGTACATCTCCCGATTTTGTTCGCGTCATATTTCTTGTGACTTATCAAGTTTTATCTATCGTTTTGTGGCGAGTCGCGCTATCGATCACCCGAGGCCTTGGCGCGGGCCGACAAATTTGTCCCCGAATGTTTTGAGTGGATTAGCCGAGGCGAGAGCAGCGGCGGGCGGTCATTGCTGACTAATGCGTCTCGGAGATTATTTGGAGCGCATATCTTCTTATTGTCGCTTATCAGATGACGGCGGCGGCGGCGGTGGTGACCGCGCGGCGATCGCCCACCCCGGCTAATGCGCGTCCAGATCACATCCTTCGCAGTGACTAATGACAACAACCTCCTACATGTCGAGGAAACTCTCCTGCGTTGATCGCGCTCATAAATAAATATTATGAACTCGACTCAAATACCTTTCACGGTAATAAGGAAGATTGTCAGGTTTTATTTTGCCTCCCGTCAGGAGAAGAATGCAGACGCGAACATTGGGATTCCACAACATGAGGTCATAAAATCCGATGTGACAAATGCTGGACAAGGGCCGGGAGTGTCGGGCGCACAGTAGTCGCGCCTCGTGCCCGCGCGGTCACTATCTCGGCATCTGGCCGCGCGCTCGACACCCGACACCCGGCACCTCGGTGGCATTACCTTACCCGTGTTAAATTAATGAAAACATCCATTTATAACACTCCAAACACCTTATGAATGAAAATCCCAAACCAAAACCGAATCCTTTTTTATGATCAACATAAATTAACCGACCAATTTCCAAACCGTGTCACACAGCATTTGTATAAAAACTCTTGTTTTTTTTTAATCCTCAGTTTTTAACAAGGGCAGGAATAATGCCCACGCACATTGACGCCGCAATAAGGTGTGGAGGCAGTGTGGTATGAGAGGTAATGCTAAACTGTTAATATAAATTATGAACTGCTTTATAGCCGGGTGTGGTAGGTAGTTGGCATCCGATAATATTACTTCGCTAAAGGGGTTTTTATTGACGGTGCGCGACAATCTTTATTCAAATAAGCATGTGGATAGGTATCTTTGCTACTTTGAAGAAATAACACAAGCCTAAAAGCGTTTATTTATTATGCGCATAATCGTCGTTTAGCAAACAAGCAATCAATGTAACTAGTTTTCGTATAGTATAGAAGAATCAATTATTTATTATGTGAGTACACAGGAGGCAATGGCTTTATTATATTATAATGTACTTGAATAAGGTATACCTAGTTGTGGACAAAATATCTGGCCAGTGACGTAGGTATGTAGTAAACTGAGCTGTATTTTAAGATAGTAAAAGCATTACAATGTGTTTTGTATGTAACTGCATTGTCTAGGCTTTAAGTATTGGATGACACCCTTGTCCCAATAGTAGGCACATTTTAAGATGAATTGAAAATAATATTAGTATGTGTGTACATATTATTTACATACGTAATGTAAACACACTTAAAAAAAATAAAAACGAATTAAAAGTAACATAACAATTGACATGGATTTGTAAAGAAGTTTTCTCGTGAATTCGTGAATGTTTTTTGTAGGTGTAGGTATGTACCAAAATAAGAATCCAACAACATATTCTAATACAGGGGTACTACTTATGATTATGTAGTAATATAAACATGCAATTATGTTGTAAGAACATATTGCTCATAAAGATTTTATACATGCATAAGTACCAATTTAACAACGTGATAGGCTGCCTATGGCCACCGTTACCAAGTGGCGCTACCTTTAATTTGTTATGGTTGATATGCACAATTAGTTTAATCAATATACAAGGTGATCTTGAAATACTCTTTTAAGCCAAAAGCCCGAAGTATGAGTCCATTTCAGAAGGCGGTTTTTTTTTATACATGCATAAAGTGATAGGCAGCCTATGTAATGGCCACCGCTATAAGCACTCTCTGTTTTGTTTATTATACCTAATTTGTAAAGATATTATTAGGGAATATAATAGAACAGGGTGATCTAGAAATACTCTTTTAAGTGTCATCTGCGTGGAAGGAAAAAATAATTCAACCTTCCCAT